>WOVY01010074.1:305000-501875 GCA_013436015.1 Rhipicephalus annulatus | reverse complement strand
TTGTTCGCTTGCCAAATGTTGGTATGCTCCACTAACTAATGTGGGGACCAACAACTCAGTCAATCCCACGTTTAAATTGAATTATGCCGCGGGCAACACAGATTGCTGAGACAAGAGCACCGAAAGGTTGGCTTCAGCGATACCACGGCTGTCATGGTCTATGTCGCCCTGTACTGTAACGAACATACTGGTGCGTGGCGGTAGTGTGACGGTGTGGTCGACAATGCGAAGCGCAGTCTTCTGCGGATTGGTATCTCTAGACTTCGGCCATAGTCGTCAGCAAACGTTACGAGGCAGTTTCGAAGATTTTTAACAGGCGCCATGCTCACGAAGGAAATCCATGCCAAGGATAACTTTCCGGGAGCATTCGGGAAGCACAACAACAGAAGCAACGAACGTCGACTCACAGATGCAGCCTTGCGGTGCATCTCCCGATTGGTGTCAAGAGATGACCACCGGCTGTCCGAAGGTTTGGTCCATGCCCCCAAGGAGTCGTGACTTTCCTGAGCTCAGCCACAAGTTCAGCGCCGATAACTGAGTGAGAGTCGGCACCGGTGTCAACCAGAGCAGTCACTGGATGGTCGACACGAATGACAATGTCGCAGAAACGGGATCGTCAGCGATGTGTGGTGTCGGCTGAAAGGAATCGTCGAAGGGCGGTGGAAGGGTCGGAGGAGGCTGGTGTTTGACGATAGCTTAACAGCGGTCCCACCCCCGGAGGCCGCTGATTCTAGTTTCCCCGGCGGTGGACTTGTGGGGACCTAGCGGATCGTCTCGCAACAACATCGGCGAAAGTGGAATATTGATTCGCGGACGTAGAGCGTCGAGGAGACGGAGGAGCGTGATTGGCGTCGCTGAAGATTCGGAGACGGTAGAACTTGCCAAGTATTCTGCGATGGCGCGGGGTCGTTCGCCGTCCCAGGGCCGACGAGCGTCTGGCCGAAATCCAGGTAGGCCCATCTGTCTGTACGAGCACTCCCGGTACAAGTGACCTGGCTCACCACAGTGGTAGCATAGTGGCCGATTGTCGGAAGCGCGCCACACGCTAGATTTCCGCAAATTAGGTCGCGGATTCTCATAGTGTGGTGGGCCCGAGAAGTACGTGCGGCATCTGCGGCAAGTCGGTCGTTGGTTTTCATAGCGTGGCCCGCCCGAGAAGTGCTGTGGCGTCTGCAGGCTAGGGGTCGGCGGGGGAAATAGCTGGCTGCCGGTGCAGGAGTACGTACAGCTTCCGCATACGTTAGCAGAGGAGGAGCTTCGTGTGGGTGGTGGCTCTAATGGTCGTACCAGCTGCCGCACCTCTTCACGGACGACGTTCTGTCAGAGCAGCCACTTGAGGCTGTGAAGGCACTGCGTGAAGCTTTTGCAGCTCGTCGCGTACAATGCTACGGACTAGCTCAGCAAGGTCTCTCACGCTCGTGACATCGGGTGTTACCAAGGGTGCTGACAGACATGCAAGGTTGTCGGACCGCTCATACTGCGAAGACCGCTGTCTAAGCAGTTCCGCTCCAATGTCGTCGCTTCACGGAGGAATTCTGCCACGGTAGCTGGTGGCTTCGTACAAGCTCCTGCAACAGTTGCTCCTTGACACCCCGCATCAGAATGCGCACCTTTTTGTCTTCCGTCATTTCAGAATCCGCTCGACGGAACAGACGAGACATCTCCTCAACGAACATGGCCCACGCTTTCATTGGGTCGTTGATTGCGAGAATTGAGGAGACGTTCGGCTTGTTCTTTCCGGTCAGGCCGCTACCATACATACGTGTGTTCCGCAGCTGAGCGCAAAACACTGGCCAGGTTGTCAGGGCAGGGCACCTCGTGATTCTCGAACCATATCCGCGCCGAATCCTCCAGGTAGAAATAGACATACCGCTTTCCGGTGCTCGTCCCACTCGTTGGCGACGGCGACTCGATCGTATTGGTCCAGCCAGTCTTCAACGTCTTTGTAGGGCTCCCCATGATGGGCTTTGGCGTTCGAGAGGCTGGTAGCCATGGTGCTGGCGGAGTCGCGGTCTGTTCAGTCTGGCTTGCAGTTGTCGCATATGCCATGGTTCTGGAGCGTTCCGGAAGAGGGCTGAACTGGGGTGGTAGGCCTAGTTGCCGCCGACTGCGTCGAAGGTTGGCTGTTTCTACTAAGGCGTCGATGTTGGGTACCGAGATCTTCCTCGTGGTAACAGTGCATAGACTATTACCCAGCACCTCCACCAGTGTCACGTTACAACGTAACTGTAACCTGCTGATAATGGCACAGAAGAATGTCAAACTGATCGAACAACGGCAGTACGACTATTGTTTTTTCTCTGCACGCGCATCTTTGTCCTCTTCTTAACAGCGGGCACATACAAGCAGTGCCAGCTCTGTGGAAATAATAGTTTCTTGTACTAGTGGCAATATCATCAAGTGCAATGTGCTGAGGATACGACTGTTTTGCAGTGTCATCTTGAAAAGAAATTGTTCTTGGTGTGACAAATAGAAAATAATTTGAACATAAAAAATGCAATCATGTACACTTTATTAATAGAAACAAGGTGTCTAGTTCGTACTTTCGAAATAATGTATTATTAGCGCAGTGTGTTAATGAGGCGAAATACCTGTGTTTTACTTTAACTGCGACAATGGAGTGAACATCGCATGACAAGACATGAGTGAAAGCATGCTGCGTATTACACTTTTTTTCAAAGAAATTTCAAGTGTGCGCCTAAAGCATTAAAGGAAACGTTGTACATAACTAATATTAGGCCCATGCTAGAATATGCATGCGAAGCATAGGTCATCTTCCCAAACGTTTTTAAAGATAAGTTGGAACGTGTTCAGAAAAGACCTGCAAGGTTCGTCGCGGAAAAGTATGATTACGAAACTTGGAGTTCACAAATAAAAGAAGAACTAGGGTAGAAGTTACTTTACACACGCAAAAAGATAATCAGGCTACAACTTTTGCACAACATCTACAGAAGTAATACAGAAATCGACACAAACATACATATGAAACAGCCTCATTATCATTGCAAGAGGCGCGACGATTCAAGAAAAAAAAAGAAGGCCCTACCAATGTCGTATTATTGCTCCTATGTTTTAAGTTTTCTTAGAATAATTGAAGAATGGAATCTGCTTCCCGATTATATAGTATGTGCTTCAAACTTTTAATTACCATTGACAACTTCGCATGAATCTGGTCGCTAAAATTGATTGTCTTGTGCAGTTTTTGTTTTAAATATTACTGCTGTGTCTTTATGTAGCAACGTACATTTTTATCGTGAACACTTGCTATATTTCATTTGTAATATTTTGTGTAATTGATTCTCTAGATAATTCCCAACACGGGCGCTGTAGGTATATGTATAAATAAATAAATCGATAAATAAATAAATAGACTAATTAGTAAATAAGACAGCCAATGGCGGGTGCACATGACACTACTGCCGGACGGTTTTTCGTTCTCCAAGCCCTATAGTGAAGGCATGGCAAGAGAGAGTCTTGGCAGTGAAGTTAGTAGCACGAAGTGACAGCGTTTCGTCTATAAGGTGGCGAGGTCTGCAAAAGCACTGAACTCAAGGTGAGCTCGGATGACTTCTGTCTTCGAGCGCAATGTGAAAAGGATGTGTTCTATCATTGCCGCCGGCAGCACGACCAGTTGATAACGGCTCACCATCACGCAACGCTCTGTGGCCAGATAATGGCAGGCGCCATTAATGTGCCGCATCGTTTCGTCATCGCTGCATCTTCAGCACGCAGGCCAAGAATTGCAACCCGCGAAATATATGCGTTCCAAATGCCAGGGCACAGCCGGTGCGCAGTGAAACCATGATATGCCGCTCGCATTTGTCCTGGCTAGTCTCCAGGAGGGATGGCGGAAGCTTTCCACTTGGCACCCCGCGTAGCAGAGTGGGCCGTTGGTAGGAGCAGCCGCAGTGATAGCTTGATACTACACAGCATGGTCTCGTGATGTTCGCTCACAAGTGCTGCTAAAGTCCAGTGGTCCTCGAGAAACACAAGAAAGATTTCGTCATCTTGTGCATATGCAAGACCGTCGGCCAAGGTTCCAGGATCTTCTTTTCTACAAATGATCTTGCGTCCAGGTCAAAAAGCTTGGCTTCCATACTACCTCGTCGAGTCTGGTAAGATAAGCAGTTGCATAAAATGTGTTCAAGCGTCTGCTCGCAGGCAAAAATGACTCATGCTGCACTGCTTCACTAACAGTTGGGCGAGTTGGTATTGGTTCACCGTGGAGAACGGTGCAAGAACACTAGGCGCGCAAGGAAGACGACAGACCGGCGCCTGTCCTTGTGTTATCTTCGTTAGGAGTCTCATGTTCTCTGCCATTCTTAACGGTGAGCCCAACTGCTGGCCATTTCAACAAGACATGATAATTTTGTAATTATTGGGGTTTAGCGTCCTAAAACCACCATATGATTAGAAGAGACACCATAGTAAAGGGCTCTGAAAATTTCGAACACGTGGGTTTTATTAAAGGACTCCAGAAAGCGAAAGTTGGTTTGGCGAGTTTTTACAGTAATTTGTAGCATAGCGCCTGGTATTGCCGAAGTTATTTCGTAAATGCTCTAACACATTGTATATTTTTTTGCTAGTGGCGTTAATTTAGAACGATGTTGCGTCAGCTCAAAGCTCCCGCCTAAATACCATGAAAGACTTGCACCCCGCAGCGGAGCAGTGCCTGAGACTACGTGCGCCCAAGCTTCGGTGACCAAGAAATTGGTCCCCCATTTTCAAATTGGGGGACACGCGGACGGTGAAGAACGAAACGGTGTGGGCGCTTTCAGCATGTCCCCCTCATAAAGAAGGAACGCAAGCTGGAGAATCAAGATCAGAACAATTTAAAGGTGAGCCTTTAGGAGTTGAACGCTGCAGTGACATCCTGTTCGTAATCTGTACTTCAAACACTTAGTGCATGAAGCCTTTACGAATTTGCTATGTACTCACTACGTGGCCTTAAGGGAATACGCACAGTACCAAGTGGTCCTTTTGTGTTTGTAGTGGGGTAGCGGCTTTCAACCACGGAGACATCATGTTAAATAGATATTTTTTCACCCGTTGGCGATAGACGATTGATTATGCATTATTACAGCAAGATTTCACGTTGCATTTTGAAGCACATATATATAGGACGCGTGATTTTGTGAAGCATGAAAGATGCGTTCGCTGCAATGTCAAGCAGAGAAAGTTTTCACTCTTTCCTCAAGCACAAGCGTGGCCTTGTGGTAGAACTTCCGCTTTCCACGCAAAAGACCTGTGTTCGATCCCCATGCAAACGCCAACCGCCCTGGCCTGGTTCCCACTTTCCTACAGGGATGTCACCGTTTATAAATTTCAGTTGCGTAGTTATTGTATTTTCGGCTACGCTAAGATAATTACTTTTCACTCACAACTAACGACGCCGACAACGCAGTTTCTCTGCAACGAGCATTTTTAATGCTATCGCGTTAAAGAGAAAGGCTTCCTGGCGTAAGCTGAATAAACCACCTCGAGAGCAGTCCGACAACAGAACGAGAGGGGTAACGAACAATAGTTCTCGCTAGGTACCAGTCATGGTAATTTGCGCACCCCGTAAATGTTCTTGACCTCTGCAATGCCACAAGGGGATCCCTTATCTACGTACAAACACAGAAAATATGGATTGAACCTGAATAACTTAAGGAGCACGCACCCTTACCTCAAAACCAAATACAATAACTTTTAGGCAACGCTCGCCACTAATAACTGGTCAGAGGCAGCCCCGCATGCAGCACTATCAAACAAAACAAACATCTCGATTTTCTAAATTTGGTGTCAGGGGTCCTTTAGCATACAACTAAATTTAAGCACGCGGACCTCATGCATTTTCTCTTTCATCAAAAATGCAGCCGCCGCGGTGGGGATTCAATTCCGTGACCAGTAGGTCAGCAGTCGAGTGCCTTAACTACTAGACCATCGTGGTGGGTGAGATACGAATACGCTTCCGAAAGTGCTATGCCCAACCACAAGCGCAACAGCAAAGTTTCATCGCGTCGTGAGAGCCTTGATGGCTAACGAACTGGCAGCTTTGGGTCAATAAAATACAGGCGCGCGTTAGAAGAAGCCTCCGTTTTCATTTTAGAAGAGTGATATTGCGAGCAAGTGATTACAGTCACCACTCAGCGTCCGTTCTCAAGAATGACATTGGGCGTCCACGGGTTTCAGTCATGAGCCAATCGAGAAACTTCATCGGCGTGGTCATTGCTGATCATTCCGCGATCACCGGTCACTTTATCTGGACCTGCGGATGATGAGCGGCTGCGCGTGTTCATTGCTGCATAAAGTTCTTTCATGTTGAAAGAAATATTCATTTGGTAAACTCGCGCAACTAGAACGCCATGTGGCAACAGGTAGGAGTGTGTGGAGACATCGCCGGAAATCTGTGCGCAAAATTCACCAAAAACATCAATTTTTGAGCTACGCTCACGTAGGGGCAGCGCAACGAAGGGATGACGCTATTGTGTATATGAGTGAATGCCTCGAAGAATCCGTGATACGGAAAACAAAGGCTTAGGATTGTCTAGGGAGTCACAGAAACTCTTGCATCATTGTTCCAGAAGTCTGGGGATTAGCCACTAGATTTTCTTCTGATTGCGTCTGGATGCTATGAGGTCAAGATCGATTTCATGTGCGTCTGTCATCATTTAGTGAGCTGAGTTTCAATATCTGTGAACTATTGAACTTTCGTGACGGTACTATGGGACAATAATGTCAAGTTCAGGCAATTACTATAAACCACTCCTCGGAGATAAGTCGGGCTGTCCTCGTTCAGCACCTGAAGTCTGTGCCCTGACGCAAGATCAACAAGCTTTGTTCCTCTTTGATCTCTTCTGATGCCTTCCCACAGTAGATGATAGGCGTTGAGGCCATTTATTTATTTATTTATTTATTTACTTATTTGCCATACCCTCAGGGCCAAACGGCATTACAGAGGGGAGTGGTTGCGAAAGAGTGGTTGCCATTCACAATATTCAAAGTGCTGCAGTTGCTGTAAATATGTCATTTGATATCTGTTGATCAAGCCGACTTGGTGGAGGTATGTATGTGCCTATCAGCGTAAACGACAACTTTTTTTCTTACATTCAGATCAAGAAGGTTATATAGAACCTCCTGAGTGGCAGTCCAGGCCGCCACCAATAGGAGCAAGTGAAGCCGCCGGCGGCCATACTGCTAGAGAAAAAACAGGGCGGAACCGCCATAAACCGTAATTAAATACGCGCGTTGCGCACGTTGGTTTGCAGTTTCACGATAAAAAAAATAGGACGGAATTTACTTTTAGATTACACCAATGAATAAATGCCTCTTCTTGTTTATGAAACAAACTATTTCATGCACCCAATGTCAGCGGCACGCTTTCAGATCAATCTGTTGTCGAGGGATGCTCCTCGTATCGAGCTTGCTGGCGCACTATTGCGGAACAAAAGGGCTGTAGTATATATTGGGTGTTTTAAAAAAGGTGCCTGCAGATACTCAAGATCAAGGCGAACGCAACATTTGCTCGCCTCTTTCATATATGTGCTTGTGTGTGTGTGTCGGGAGATTACCAGAGAATATATAAGGAACTTGAAATATTAAAGGTAAATTTAGAAAAGAGAGGTAATCAAATAAACTGGGAGCCACCAGTAATTTTTCTAGAGTTGTCGAATACTAACCAATTTACAAGCGGAACCACAACCGAAGCCCCGATTTCACGTGCAACAAACAAACTCCTGGAGACGTACTGCAGGACACATGCCCCAAATAAACCGTTTATAAGAACGACTCCAGTGGCGTTAGTTCTGCATATTATTTATCAACTTCTGTTGGCGATGTATGTTGTCAGGGCAAGCAAACCTTTCAGAGCCTAGAAATGAGGTAGCTCGATGTGTGATATAACGCAAATAACTCATTTTCGCAACTTCGTATATCGGTGTTTTGGTTTCGGTTTCATCAGCAAGATAGAACGGATTTCAAAGGTGTCTCATCTTACCCTAGACGCAATTGCTTATTTTCGTGACTACATTCTATTGAAGCTACGTCACGGTAATCACTTACAGGTTTTTGCAAATGCGCTCGAAAAACAGGAAAAAACGAAGGTGCACTGCCAGGCCGCCGTCTGGTTGTCTGCCCCGTTCTGTCGAAGCAGCATTCTTTGAAGAGAATGGAACAGGGGTGGTCGCCGTCCGTAGCCCTCCAACTGTTTCTTCGAACAGCACGTTCGCAGGCAGAACGCAAGGCACTGTCTTTCGGAAACCTGTTACACGGATAATCACGACATGGAATATTCTCTACGTTTGTGAATTTCTCGATAAACATGCACTAAAATATGCATGCACGCTGTCAGTCTTGCTTCGTAAGACTAGACCAGAAAACTTGAAATGCAAAGGGCATTCAGACGTCCTATGCTAGTTCCAATGTTTGATACGTGCAGCTAAAGACCGCAAGTGCTTCGTCCATAAACTGAAAGCTCATGGACAACGTTGCGTCAGCGAGCATTTAAAGCTTCATAATACCTTTTAGACAGCTAAACGCATTTACACGCATTCGCACTTTTCATATTGTTTCTAATTCAACAGCATACACGAAAAAACAGGCGATCATCAGCGAACGAAGTGACAATACTTACACGTGAAAAGTGATTGCAGGTGTCTTCATGATGCGATTTGTGCAGCCGTAAGCGACGCACGAAGTCACCTGGCCTTGTGAAATCTTTAACTGCTTTACAAAAGCATGTCACAGTCTCCTAAGGCCACTGCGAGGGCGGCGCTATGAAGCCCACTTTATCGTCTGCTTTCGAGTCTTTCTTTTTCCACTATGACGGTGACTGGCGTCACTTATAGGGGTGCACCTGCACTCCAGAAGACATTGTATAAAACCTCCATGATTCAGACATACGTAGTGATTTCCATTATGAGGTGAACATATGTGAAAACCTGACTTGCTGCGCAAGCAGAAGGAAAATGAGAGAGGAAACAAGAGAGAACGCACAAAACTGTGCTCTCTTTTTTATTTCTTCTCGTTGTCTTTCAGTTTTCCTAGCAATTTGTGGTTTCAATTATGTATACATACTTGAGTATGTATACATACTTGCAGACTCATTGGTATACCAATGAGTCTGCAATGAGTTTTACCGCGTATGTAAAACTGGCCTGACCGTGCCGGATGCTCTCTTTTGCGCCAGTGTTTTACGGAACCTCTAGACGTATCACGCCTGTTGGTGGTGGTGGTGGTGGCGGCGGCGTGTAAGTGAAGGCAGATATGGCAGGGGACTGCTTTATCTTTTAATTGAGCTCCGCCGTCCACGCGAATGCCGTTTCTTTAAACTGTTACCGCTTTTCTTTGGGAGGATCCTTCGACATTTGTTTCGGAATGCTCCTCTTCTTCTTGAGTGCTGGGTAGATTTAGATGAGGCCTTTTGGTTGCCACTGCGATTGCAACATTTTAGGAGAGTTGCTTTGCAAGCTTCTGTTTTGTGGCGTTCCGCGCAACTTCAGCATACCGGCTTGTTGTTACACACACCACTATCAAGACCCAGTTTCAGGCACTTGTGGTCCTGCAGGCGCGTGTGATGCCGAGCTGGGCAACGGGACGAAAGTGGCTAACCTTCACAAGTGATAGGATGCATTTGCCTTTGAAGGTCACGTTGATTCAACAGAGTTGGAAAGCCAGCATACATGCACCATAAAGTGCTTCGCGACATAACGAAATGCTCGTGGCCTCAGTACGTGGCTTTATAAGCCCAGGAAGGCCTGCATTCGGAATGAAACGTTTACGTCATAGGTGACGCCCGTTGTCGCGTCTTTATCCTGCGGGATGTAACCACTCATACCGATGTGTATAAGGTCTATGAAAGGCATGATGTCGGCACGCCTCTAAGCTACCATGCCTAACAAGATACAAGATATTGCCACATGGTTTGCTTGGGTGAGATCGAAGAGTGAAAGAGGACGAAGACGATCTCTCTGAGCCGCTGCTTTGACATAAATTCGGAGTCACTAACTGCTCCGAGAAAGGCATCTTCATCTTCGGAGCCCCTGACAGCGTTCCCCACAGGCGCTCGAGAAAGCGCGTCGGCGTCTTCGTGTTTGCGCCCTGACCTGTACACAATCGTAATGTCAAACTCCTGCAAACGCAAACTCCACCGTGCGAGACGGCCGGATGGATCTCTGAGATTTGCCAGCCAGCAGAGCGAGTGGTGGTCAGTCACCACTTTGAAGGGACGACCGTAGAGGTAAGGCCGAAATTTGGTCGTCGCCCACACGACTGCGAGGCATTCTTTTTCTGACGTAGAATAGTTGGTCTCAGCTCGAGAAAGAGTACGACTGGCGTAAGCTATCACATGCTCAACGCCGCCGTGTCGTTGTACAAGGACAGCGCCAAGTCCGACGTTGCTGGCATCTGTATGAATTTCTGTAGCAGCGTCCTCATCAAAATGGGCAAGAACAGGGGCTGTTTGCATTCTCTGTCATAACTCTGTGAACGCTGTATCTTGTTCTACGCCCCAAGTAAAGGGTACGTCATCTCGGGTGAGTCGCGTAAGAGGTTCAGCTATCTTAGAGAAGTTGGCGATAAATCGGCGATAATACGCGCACAAGCCGAGGAAACGGCGTACTGCTCTTTTATCTGATGGGACAGGGAAGGCGGCGACAGCAGCAGTTTTGTCTGGATCAGGTCGCACTCCATCTGCACTAATGACATGTCCCAGAAATTTCAGCTCTTCATAGCCGAAATGGCATTTTTGGGGTTTCAGCGTAAGTTCAGCTGTGCGAATGGCTTCCAGAACCTTTCTCAGACGCTTCAGATGTTCTTCAAAGCTCTCGGAAAAGATGACCACATCATCGAGGTAGACAAGGCAGCTTTGCCACTTCAAGCCAGCGAGAACTGTGTCCATCATCCTCTGAAAAGTGGCTGGTGCAGAACAGAGGCCGAAGGGAAGAACTCGGAATTCGTAAAGTCCGTCTGGAGTCACAAACGCGGTTTTTTCTCGGTCTCGTTCATCCACTTCAATTTGCCATTAGCCACTCTTTAGATCGATGGACGAAAAATACTTCGCACGTCGTAACCTGTCGAGGGAGTCGTCTACTCGTGGAAGCGGGTAGACGTCCTTTTTTGTGACGCTATTAAGCTTCCTGTAGTCAATACAGAATCGCAGCGTTCCGTCTTTTTTCTTTACTAGAACGACTGGCGAGGACCAAGCGCTGCTGGATGGTTGAATAATCCCGTCATCGAGCATCTCTTTTACTTGTGTCTGAATAGCCTCGCGTTCTTTGGCAGAAACGCGATAAGGCTGTTGCCGGATGGGGCGGACGTCATCGTCGGTAATAATTCGATGCTTCGTGAGGTGAGTTTGACGGACTTTAGAAGAAGAGGCGAAGCAAGATCTAAACTCCCTTAAAAGGTCGTGAAGTGCAGCCTTTCTCTCGTCTGACAGCGTCGAATTAATGTCGATGTGGTCTAGAAATTCCTTATCCTCATGCGTTTCCTCGGACGCGAAGCACTCCGTGACGTCGGCAACAGGTTCTCCATAAGCTAGGGTGGTTCCACGGAAAAGATGCCGGTGCTCGTAATTGAAGTTCGTAGCTAGTATCGTTGACTGTCCGTCACGGACGCGCACTACACTTCGGGCGGCGCATACACCTTGGAGCAGCAGAAGTGATAAGTTGCTTTCAGCCACCACGTCGCCGTCTTGGAAGTCTTCACAAGTGACTTCGATGGGAACAGTTGCTCGAGGTGGCAGCGTCACACTGTCGTCAGCAACACGCAGCGCAAGTCTACCGCAGTTATCGGCGTCTCGATCTGTTGCGCCTTGAGTCGAGAAGGTCACGATGCGCTCACGGAGATTTATGATGGCACCGTATTCCCGAAGGAAGTCCATGCCGATAATCAGCTGACGCGAACAGTCGGGGAGAACGAGGCAGCTGAGCACAAACGTTGACGCACGAATTTTCACTCTTGCGGTACAGCGACCCAGCGGTGTTACAACGTGTCCTCCAGCTGTTCGAATTCGCGTTCCATTCCACGGCGTGATCACTTTTCTGAGATCTTTCGCTAGCCTCCCGCTGATGATCGAATAGTCTGCACCAGTGTCTACCAATGCACTGACCTGAAGACCGTCAACCAGCACAGGTATGTCGAGCGACACGCGGTCACTAAGTTCAGATGCGGATGTCGGCGTTTCTTCGGCACTGCGATTATTTTCTGACGAAATGCCTTCGGCGTTGCGTGCAAGCATCGATGGGAGGTCTTCCGCACTTTGAGTCCCAGCGACCTTGCCCCCGAAGGCCGCTGCCTTCAGTTTTCCCGACGAGGGCTCGGGGAGCGTTCCCGTGCCGTCACCCCAAAACGTGGCCCAGTGGCTGCGGGTCTCCTCGGAGATGGTGACCGCGATTGCCGTCGTGTAAAGGGTGCACGCTGTTGCGCGAGATATTCTTCGATATCCCTTGGCCTTTGACCAATTCGGGGACGAGGGGAATTGACGGAAAATCCGCGCAGTCCGTGACAATATTAGGCTTAACTCATGTAATAAAATCTTCGCTATAGACATCGAGCGCCTCGCTGCGCTACAAAAGCATATAAGGCATAATCACTTGTCGGTACTGTGGCAAACAGAAGGCGTGAATATCAACTTGTTAACAATTTATACCATTGATCGATATGCCGGATTGAACGCCCCAAAACCTATTTCTTTACCTACATCAATGACACAGCAACCGACATGACTGCCACGGTAATTGTTTTCAGATAGTTACGCAACTTATAAAAAATGCCGTCTCCTACCTACAATAATCACTTACAGTACGGCCCCAGTGAACTAACAGATTGGTGCTTCGTAAGTCCGATGCAAGTTGACTAAGCATCCCTTGTTTAGTACGGTAGAAAACTATCATAGCAATTCATACACAATTGAAAATATCAAAATTGGCAAAACTTTAACCTCCTTATTCTATTATATTTAAGTATATTTATTCATATTTATTTCGATCTTGACCTCGAATAACCAGATAGTGTACACAACTTGTAAAGCCGCAAAGAAGCTTGGCCTCTTGAAATAAAGCCTCCATCTCGCGAACCAGGTAGCCAGGCACTGCAGCTCACTTTATCCTTCATTAGAATACTCATCTATTATTAGGCATCCACATAGATCAAGGTGTCACCTTGATCTAATCACCTCGCAGCGATTCAAAACAAAGCAGCCCGGTTCATGCTATCATCTGATTCTTGATTGCAATGTGTCAGAAAATTAAGGCACCCTTAATATGCATTCTTTCGCTTTGCGTCGAATACTCGCCCGGTTATCTTTCTGTCACACTCTCTACCATAGCAGCACGTCTTATTCGCGATCTCATATTTTACCCGTGCACCACATCTAGTGTAAATTAGACCGTGCCTATAAAGTCAAACCATTTTTTGTTTTTCACACTGAAAAATACCGTGTTTCACCTCTTGCACTTACAATTGATCAAAGGAATTTACTGCCATCTAGCATTGCCACTATCAATGATCAGTCTTTTCAGAAACCGCTACACCCTTTTCTCGAGCGCGACGTCACTTTTCAATAGATTGCTTCGTGTTATTATATACTGCATGTTATCTTTGATTGAATTAATTGCAAAAACTGAACAAAGAAAAATTCAGATGTTATCGGTATGTGTGTATTTATTGTTTGTGCAATATATTTTTAGTTTTCCTTTTTTTGTTGCTGTATGCCTGAAATGTGACTGTATTTTATTCCTTATAAGTACCCCCCCCCCCCTCTTTGTATTTCCCTATGGGACCTTAGGGTATCGAAATAAAAAAATAATTATATACGTATGAGAGATGCCGTAGTAGAAGGGTGCACAAATTTCGACAACCTTGCGTGTCTTAACGTGCAACCAAATCTGAGCACACTGACTGACAGCATTTTTTCCTCCATCGAAAATGCAGCCTCCACAGTAGGGATTCGATCCCGCAACCTGCAGGTCAGCAGCTGAGTAGACCGCCGTGGTGGGGCACAATTCATATAATTGGCGTGTGCACGATGGAGGGGGGGGGGCACAACTGTCTTTCAAGCGGAAGAATAAACACGAAGGAAGAAAGCGCAAGCGTGAGGGGGGCCTCATCGTATGTTCCCTAACCCCCGTATTCACGAACCAACCTTAACTTACCGTGGTAAGGCTACTTACGAAAGGACTAGAAAAGTATAAGAAAAGTACAAGGTGCGTTTCAGAAACCGCCTTTTTCTTGTCATAAGGGTGCCCTATGAATGGCGTCCTTAACTGCTCAAACATAGCCCCTCGGTGCGAGGCTAGGTAAGTTTTTTTGCAACGAAATGATTACTTCGAGTAGCAATAAATCAGTTTTAAGTTAGTTTTATTGCAAGACACCTGTAATGGTATGCTCAAAATTACCCATGCGTAGAACAGCTTAAATATTTGCTAAGGCAAACCCCGCATTTGGTAAAATACACATCTGTCGCCTGGCCACTTATCTTCAACCCTTGTCGACGTGATGCTCATTTCTATTATGACGTCTTCTCTTGCACGTTCTTGCGGTTTTCGTTGATGGTGTTTGTGTTCGTGTGCTCGCTTCGGAATTGGGTTGAAAGTCATCGTTCGAGTACTTATACCGTTCTTGTTTTACGTTTAGTATGGAACAGCACACGAAAATAAATTTTGCCGAGCAAGAACGCGGTGTCCTCAAGGATCTTGTAAACAAATACTGAGCTGTACCGAAAACAAGACGACTGACGCCGTGCCCCTTCAGACAAAACAAAAGAACGCGGGAGCAGCTCGCGACTGACTTCAATAGTCGGCACAATGTACATCCCCGTACAGCCAAACAACTAAAAAAATGTTGAGACAATTTGAAGCGGAAGTGGCTCCGTGCCAAGACCGACGACATGCCGGAAGTGTTCAAAATAAGTGAATTATTCCATTTCCCTCTAGTGTGTTTTGTACAAAAAAGAAGTTCATCAGATGTAGAGGAATTGGAGCCCTTCCTATTGTTGCAAACGAAGGCACTGTAAAAGATGCATTTGTGTTTCGTTAGATGGATTTGTTTTATGAACACTTACATTTTAATGTTTTATGTGGGTCTTGCATCTTGTGTATTAGGAAGAGATCACTTTATTTCGAAGTGTTACAAGGACTCGTCCTTGCACATATTCTTTTTCATACCTCCCTCTGCTGAAATATGATCATAAAGAATAGTTGCAGTGCATGCAGCAAAAGAATAAGTTGACAAATTGAAGTGCACCCACTAAAATATTCTGCACAGATTACATGTTTGGTGTGAGGTTTATTATCTACAGTACATAAACTCGTCGGTTGCTTCTAGTCACTATGACATAAGCTGTTGAGGCGTGAAGAGAATGCTGCCAAAGTCATATGTAAGTTCATTGGCATTGTTTAGCTAAGTGGACTCGAGTAACGTTGTAGCATTAAAACATATGTTTGTTAACGTGTGTTAGATAGAGTACAAGCACAAAGCAAAACATTACTACACTTGCAGGGCACGAAGATGTAAAATACATGAGTTTGCAGTACAAAAAAGGTTTCTCCTGGTTTGAATAGCCGAAAACTACTGTGAAAGCGCTACAGTACACTTGAGAAGTAACAGACGATGAAGCACACCTGTTCACGTCTGTTCCTTCTAGTGTGTCCACTGCAGTTGAACTTTCACGATGGTTTGCATGTCAAGACACCAACTTGCCCAACAGTCAACTGTTCTAAAGTACATATACTGCGCAGTAAGTAATATCACCTATATATACTTTAGCTTCATAGTCAGTCGGTTTTCATTAAAAGTACAAATTGTCGAAATTGTCATTCTTACCGTGCTCTGATAACGTCGGTGGTGTCGTCATTTCTAGCACCATGTTCCATACGCTGTGTAACACACCAGGAAAGGTATTAGTGCTGTGCAACGTGTCCATTATTGTTACTCATTGTAAGAGTTTTGGGGGGTCATATTGCCAGAACTGTGATATTGTGGATACTAGTGTTAGGTGTAATCTGTGCACTTTATCACGTTTGCAAACTACTTTTGTTTGTTCAAGGCAATGAACGAGTACGTGCTATTTCGCCACGCTTTGATAAAGTCACTAATGAGTTAATTTGAAGAAATTTGTCCCGATGAGATATTTATCAGCTTCTATGTCTACATATTTCTTACATATTTTGTAAACTGCGAAAAGGGTTTGTTGGAGATGTCTGAAAATTTTTCGATTTTACATAACACTGGTGCAAGTGATAAATTCTGTGATAAGATTCAGTATTTATTTACATAATCATTTTATACCTAGGTGCTGCTATGCACTGTAAGCATACACCACTTTTCACTCTTTTTACCTAATAATTTCGTTCCTGTTCGCTGCTGTGCAATGTTGAGCCTAACGCATTTACTTTCCTCTGTTTTAGCTTTATGTACATACTTTAGTCTTGTGTGTTTCCGCACGATGTTTAGCATACCGCATTTACTTGTCCCTGTTTTTCAAAGAAACATGCAATAATGTTTTGTTCGGAAACTATGTACTTATAGCATGCTCAAAAAGCTTCCGCGAACTATGGATGCCTGCAGCTCTTTCCACTATCACCGCAGTTCATTGCAAAACATGAAATATATTAAAGAGAGGTTATGGAGGAGCAGATCATCAATTCAGGGCCTCACTGCCAAAGCATCAAGCGGGAAGCGCTGAAAATGGCTGTTTGTGTCGATTGTGTTGACAGTCGATGCATTGACTTGAGTTAGCCGCTGATTGAAGGTGTATGTGGGGCGACTCCGGGCAGCTTCTATTTCCGTGGCACTTGGTCTTCATCATAAAAGTATTTAATGAACTATTGTCTCACTACCTTGACCACTAGGGAACAGTTGGGTGCCTTTGGCTTCTGTAACGCGAACACCGTTGCGCTCTCCGATCCTTGTCTCCAGGCACCACCAGTCATACTTCACAAGGTGTCTTGGAAATACGCGTAGCCAGAATGGCAGTAGGCAGATTCAGCTTTGGATAATGAGAACTTGTGCAGCACTCAGGAGCGGAAGCTTAGGCTAGTTGGTAAGTAGTCATATATGCAAGTTTTACCAGTGTGCGAATATAGGAAAATGGAACAGCGTAGGCAGAAGGAAAGGTTGAATTTCAACTAACTTTATTTCGCAGTGTGTCCAAAATTTTATGATGGGCATGTATCGCTGGGGTATGCATCGGGATAATAAACGCACAGCGACACTCGCACACATGCTCTGGGAGTGTAGAACAACTCCTCCCGACTCTACCTCAAGCAAGTGGGAGAGGTCCTTCAGGAGCTCACTTCTCGCCGACCAGCAATGGGCCGTCCAGCAGGCCTACGAAGCGGCCACCAGGTACTCCCGGTCGGTCCCTGCGTGGGAGACGCCCGCCACGCGCTAAGCGCGTCCTGCAGGACTGAAATAAAGTTTTTTCATTCCATTCATTCCAAAATTTCATCTCCCTGTTTTGTAACATCCTTCTCGGCGCATATTGCCGCTCAGAAAATCAAGTTGGTTGGAAGTCAGCGCTCTTTCTTTCCACCTTGTTCTTTTTTTCCCTATGTTTGCGCGCTGAAAAAACTTGTGCAGCACACACGCCACTTTTACAATGACCTCCACATTTTCAGGTTCTGTGTTAATCTGCCTCTAGTAGATGCCTCAGCGGGATACAACGACTCTGAAGGCCGTCCCAAACGCAGCGCCTTTTCAAAGAAAGAAAAAGTCACATTGCTGACTATGTGGTGTTTTTAGGCAGAATAAACGACTTCATGCCAGCAACAGTGGAGTTATCTCGCCGAAGCCATCGTGTGAATGAGGATTGCCTGCGCCTATGAATTATCGCGCGAAGGCAATGTACGTGGCATTGCTTGTCACTGTCACACGTAATTTCGTGCTTACGGAGTTTTCGGCTTAGTTCGGCTGTTTACAGGCCAACAAATACAAGGAAATAACTCGAAAGACGTCCAGCTCATGATAAAAATAAACTGTGCTAGAGATGAGTCACCACAATTGGAGAACAGAGGACGATCACAGACTAACAACTCGACCTGTGGACAACTCGACCAACGCCTCGTCTTAGGCGAAGTTTATGTTTGTAGTCAAGTCTTGCCAGCTGCCACCCAAAAGACACTTTTCGGGCCCATCTGATTCCGCTCAAAGAGAGCGTTACGGTGACTGCTGCTAAACAAATAAACAAATAAACATTTTCTATGGGGAATGACAAGTGATTTTAGTGGTTAATATGAAGCGAATGTTCAACAAATGTGGTTTTTGAAGCAGTTTAGGCTGCTGACAGTTGTGAATGGTGAATCTCTGCTCTCACAACCGGCGAGAGCTGCGAGTCAAAACAACGCGGATAATTCGCACTGAAGCAGACGAAGCACGCGGCTTGAAGCTATATTAGGGTGCCTCGATGAGAGTGCGCCTACGCTTGCAGGATGAAGACATCTTTTGGAAGGCTCCGTGCCGTCTTGCGGTCATATTGTTGGTTCAAAAGTGTCAGGCGGCACGCAAGGACAACGGAAATGGTGCTACAAACACGTTGTTTTTGGTGCCTTGAGATGCGCTCTTTACCTGCTATGAAAGGTTGCTTCATGTCATTGTGTACTACATTACATGCGGAATACCAGCAGATGTTTCGCTTCCCTACTAACAGCGAGTGATGAAAAAATGAAAAGCACAAGTGAATTGCGACCGAAGACATCCGACCAACAGCCCTAAGGTATTCAAAGTTATTGTTTGCTTTCCCAGCATGTGACCATGTATTTTTCATCACTGGCAGTGAGCATACTATTCAAGAAATCTTTGCTGGTCTCACTCTACATGCGTCGCATAATCTTCAAGCGGAGCTACTTTTACAAAGATGACGTTAAACATTGTGTTAAGCCGTGCGGAGTGAATAGATAATTCGGCTATCTTGCCGATAGGCTTAGATAAATTGGGTCAAGACAAATTATTCGTAGCTCATGCTAAATTGGCATAGCGAAAACAATCAGTAGTAATTGAAACGAATCAATACTAACTGATACTCTTTGATACCCTATAGGCCACCAGAATAAACATCGGTATGCTTATAAAAAGCCTGGTTAAGCGATGATATCTCAGCGTACTTGAGTGATAAACCAATTTATCGCTAGTCGATACAAATTTATACTGTAAAAGGGGCACATCGAGGCACCCTAAGAAAAATGATACAGTAGGGTCACAATAATATATTTCTCACATCAGCTTCCACAGTCAATTCGGAGAGGTCACGCCTACGGCATGCTGTGAAGCTGACCTGCTTCTAGTAACGTTCGGTCTGTACACCTGTGTTGCAGAATGGACGCCTCATTTCATTCCAATTACATTCTGAAGAATAATAAGTTGCCGCAATTCCATTCGGTTCAGTTCCTCGTAATGAAAAAAGTTAGCCTATTCCCACTCCGCGAATGACCGGGCAGTTCAATTCTATTCCTGTAACTCCTCAACACAGCAAAATCATCTTCATCGTTTTATTAAGTTAAGAATGAATGCTCCATAAAGCTGATGATGTCAGACTCAATACAAACTGCAAAATCAGGCAAAACACGTAACCAAGGACCAGAGATAGCAGCTTGGTGATATACGTCACTGCAATACAAGCACGCTTTTTGATAGTGCTGCTTTCACGTGGCCTAGAATATGTGTATGGTGAAAACGTTTGAACAGATAGAGATGTAATATTGTTAAAGCTTAAAAGTGTTAGTGCTACAAAGAACACATAGTGTATTCTTCTGCCTACAAAAGTAGTGTACAAGAAGACAAAGGGGTTCTGGCACGTGTCTGCAGCGATCGCGAATATAGAAAAAAACAAGAGTTGGTTAATGGTTAACAAATCTCTCTAAAACAGCGCATATTACACAGAACAGGGGACCCCATGGGCACCTTGTGCCTTTGCATCGAATACGGAACACTGGCCACTGCTCGTCAGCCGTCACGTTTGTAAAGGGCGCCTAACAAGCATGGAAGGTGAGGTTAATTTTCTGTGTTCGCTTGTGGGCCAGTATGCATTGCGCAGATGACTATTTCTTTCCCACAGCGGGGGTGCCACAGACGTTTCTCTTTTGTACATAGACTTGCCTTTAATGCATGATATTTCGTTCGCATATATGTAATACATTGCGCTGTTAGGCTGACGTTGTGCATAAATTGCAGAAGTTTGCACGATGTTTAACAACCGAATAGAGCTGCTGCTACGCGAGAGATAGAGACAAACTGTGTCGCAACGTAGTCTCTATAAGGACAGAATTTAAGTGTAGGTGCGTTGCTTACAAATGTACAACCATGCTTGTAATAAGCTAGGCCATTAAAATACTGCATTATTGTTAAATTTGATGCTCTAGCTTACGGGTTTTAAATCTGAAAAACACTGCGTAGATGACAGCAAGCAATAATCTAAAAAACATAATCCCATTTCTATTGCATTCCACGCCAAATGTGTCTGATTCCGCTCCCACTTCCTTCCCACAAGCGTACTCTCCATTCCACTGCAGGGTCGCCAATACGTAGAATAATTCCGGAATCATTTCAATTGCGGAGTGGAAACTTCGCAACACTGAAGTACACTACTGAACGAAAACGCACTTCATATGATTTCCGTCGTGAGGCAACATATAATGGGATTTTTTCCGCCCCATGAGCGAACCGCCCATGGGACACATGAATTGCGTGAAGATTGGAATTATCTATCAAACAAGTCGGTCGGTTGGTCGGAGCTTTGAATTAGGTTGTGCAGCGGCTCATCTGCGCAGTTGTGATGACTGATTCGTTTGTATATATAATTTTTACAACAAATTTTGGTTGTGAGCTCCGTGCTTCGTCTCTTTCATCAGATCGCATCCGGCCCGTTGCACTATCATTTATGTTGTCACGCTTCTGACGACAAACTTGATTTAATGGGCACGTTGACTTGACCAGCCAAGCAGAAGCTTAGATAGGTCGTCTGTGTGTTTTTTCACTCATGGATCCCACCCCAGCAGACCATGCGGCAAGAGAGTTCCCCTTTGAAAGCATCAATTCGATGCTCGTAAAGAAAGAAAAAAAAGGAAAGCATACGCACGCAGATATAAAGAACCAAAAAGAGGGCGAGTGCCCTCTTTTTGGTTCTTTATATCTACTCGCAGCGCAAATAAATAAGTTTCGCCAACACTTGCGCCAAGCGCAAAAAGAAAAGCATAAAAACACAGGAGATTACAAACAGCAGCAGCAATGCAAGATCATGTCCTGTTGTAACACGTGAAACCACAAGGGCTACTGAGAGATGTAGGGCTTCAGCTGAATGACATACACGGTGTTGGGCCGAAGCTGTCGACAAGAAGACACTGCGCCGTCCAGAAATACCTCGTAGGCAAGGTCTGTGACACATCTAAGAACCTCGCACAGTCCAAAATAACGGCTTTAATTTTTTTTTCGGATAAGCTTAGTTGGCGGACAGGGATCCACACCTAAACTCGGTCCCCAGGGTGGTAGGCGACATTTCCATGGCGGAGGTTGTAACGCCGTTCGTCTGCATCTTGTTGGTGACTGGTATTTATGCGAGCTAGCTAACGAGCTTCTTCGGCGTACCGAGTGTATTGCTCAGCGTCTGGAGCAAGTTCATCGCTTTGATCGAACAGTGGCATCGCTTTGATAGCATCGAGCATGATTCACACGTTGCGTCCGTAAACAAGTCGGAAAGGTGGAAGCGTTGTTTTTTGCGTGGCCGTATTGTATGCAAACGTGATGTATGTAAGCATCTCGTCCCAAGTTTTGTGTTGAACGTACACGTACATTGACAGTATGTCTGCTATTGTTTTCTTAAGCCTCTCTGTCAGTCCATTGGATTGTGGGCGATATGCCATCGTTTTTCAATGACTTTTGCAGCTCACTTTAACAATGTCCTCCATCATTTGGACTGTAAACGACGTCTCTCTGTTCGTAATCACGCATGACGGGACACCATGCCACCATAAATAATTTGGTGCCCGAAGAACTTGGCGGCTTCAGAGGCCGTGCCACGGGGTAATGCTTTTGTTTCAGCATAACGACTCAGAAATTCTGTTGCAGCTATAATTAATTCTTCCCGGAGGACGACAAAGAAAAGGGTCAGAGAGGGTCCGTTCCCACTAAGTCAAACGGTATCTACGGTACTGCAATCAGCTGGAGCACACCCGCGGATATCACAGGTGGAGCCTTGCGGCACTGGCAGTCACGACAGCCTTTCACTTGTTGATAGTCGCTGCGAGAAATACTGTTGGCGTACTCTGACAAGAGTACGCGAATAGCCCAAATGTCTTGACGTGGGTTCATCGCAGCACTCAGGGAGGATGCCATCACGCATGTCTGTAGGAACAACGAGTAGAAGACTTTGTCGCTACCACGAGTGTTTTTCTTGCGAATAATGCCTTTTCTTTGACAAGAAGAGGACAGCTCGTGAGCAATGTGTTGAGGCACTTGAGAGCTCCGGCCTTCCAGGGAATCAATAACTGGGCGTAATTCTCCGTCTGCCCACTGTTTGGACATGAATTCGGAATTGGTAACTGCTTCGAGAAAGCCATCTTCATCCTGGGAGCTCATGACAGCGTGTCTCGCAGGCGCTCGAAGAAGAGCGTCGGCATCCTCGTCTTCACGCCTAGCCCTGTACACAATCGTAATGTCGAACTCAAGCAAACGCAAACTCCATTGAGTGAAACAGCCAGATGGATCTGTGAGATTGGCCAGTCAGCAGAGCGAGTGGTCACCACTTTGAAGGGACGACCGCAGAGGTCAGTACGAAATTTCATCGTCACCCACATGACTGCGAGACATTGTTTTTTTTTGATGTAGAATAGTTGGTCTCGTCTCGAGAAAGATTACGACTGGCGTAAGCCAATACATGCTCAAGGCTACCATTTTGTTGTACAAGGACAGCTCCCAGTCCGACGTAGCTGGCATCTGTGTGAATTTCTGGAGCTGCGTCTTCATCAAAATGGACAAGAACAGGGGCGGCCTGCATTCTCTGCCGTAGCTTAGTGAACGCTGTATCTTGTTCTGCGCTCCAAGTAAAGGACATGTCATCTCGGGTGAGTCGCGTAAGAGGTTTAGCTATCTTCGAGAAGTTGGCGATAAATCAGTGATAATACGCGCACAAGTCGACGACATGGCGTATTCTTCTTTTATTTCATGGAACATGAAAGACGGCGATGGCAGCAGTTTTGTCTCGATCAGGTCACACTCCATTCACACTAACGACATGTCCCAGAAATTTCAGCTCTTCATGGACGAAATGGCATTTTTGGGGTTTCAGCTTGAGTTCAGCTGTGTGAATGGCTTCCAGAACCTTTTTCTCTTCAAAGCTCGGGGAAGATGACCACAACATTGAGGTTGACAAGGCAGCTTTGCCACTTCAAACCAGCGAGACAATATCTATCATGTGGCTGGGGCAGAACAGTGGCCCAAGAGAAGAACTCGGAATTCGTAAAATCTGTCTGGAGTCACAAACGCCTTTTTTTCTCGCTTTCGCTCATCCACTTCAATCTGCCAATAGCCACTCTTTATATTGATGGGCGAAAAATACTTCGCGCGTCGTAACCTTTCGAAAGAATCATCGACCCGTGGAATCAGGTAGACATTTTTTTTCGTGACGCTATTAGGCTTCCTTAAGTCAAAACAGAATCGCAGTGTTCTGTCTTTTTTATTCGCTAGAAAGACTGGCGAGGACCAAGAGCTGCTGAGTGGTTGAGTAATCCCATCATCGAGCATACCTTTCTTTTTTGTGTCTGAATAGGCTCACGTTGTTTGGCAGAAACGTGATAAGGCTGCTGCCTAAAGGGGCGGACGTCATCGCCGGTAATAATTCGATGCTTCGTGAGGTGTTTCACCGACTTAGAAAAAGAGGCAATATTGAAATAGTGGGTAAGGTACTCGGCGGCTGACCCGCAGGTCGCGGGTTCAATTCCAGGCTGCGGCGGCTGCATTTCCGATGGAGGCGGAAATGTTGTAGGCCCGTGTGCTCAGATTTGGGCGCACGTTAAAGAACCCCAGGTGGTCGAAATTTCCGGAGCCCTCCACTACGGCGTCTCTCATAATCATATGTGGTTTTCTGACGTTAAACTCCACATATCAATCAATCAATTACTGAGGGCTTCTGAAAGAGTGATGGACAAGCCTTTTTAAAGGCTTGTCTGTCAGATTTTGAAGGTTTCTGAAGACAACAGACATTATCGGATGTGACGCCAATAAAGAGTTGTTGCCTGTTCACGTCATTTTGAAGAGTGCCGCAACCGCAAGACGCTGCTAGAGACCAAGGATTAGCGAAGAAGTATACAACGGGTGGTTTCGGGACGTTAAACCCCGCAAGTCAATCATCAATCCCTTAAAAGGTAATGAAGTGCAGTCTTCCCCTCATCTGACAATAATAAATTAATGTCGATGTGGTCTAGGAATTTTTCGTCCTCTTGCGTTCTTTGACGTCGCACTCTTTGCCGTCGGCAGCAGGGTCTCCCTAGGCTACGGTGGTTCCGCGAAAAAGATGCCGGTGTTCATAGTTGAAGTTCGTAACCAGTATCTGTGACTGTCGGTCACGGACACACGAAACAAACGAAACGTGGCCCAGTGACTGCGGATATCCTCGGAGATGGTAACCGCAATTGCCGTCGTGTGAAGAGTGCACGCTGTTGCGCGCGATACTCTTCGATATCCTTGGCCTTTGACCGATTTGGAGACAGGTGAATTGACGGAAAACCCGCACTGTCAGAGTTGCCTCTATAGAGGTTCACAATAAATGTGACTAGCCTCACCGCAATGTCCGGCGTACGCCAGAGGTCAGACTTGTACGTCGGTGCACGGCAACCATTGATGTCTAAACCAGCGTGCGCTTACTGATTCGCGGCTGATGGCATCATTGTTTGGATCGAAATGTATGGTATTGTCTGGATCGCGCCATGTGGCATTGGTTGGATTTATACGTGTGGCATTGTCTGGGTTGGTACTCTTTGACCATAAAAAGCGTGGCAGATCGCAAATCTTCCGCGTACGTACAACGGCAACTGTCAGTAGACACAGGAGTCATTTTTGGAACAACCGACATCGGTGGAAAACGATGGGCCTGCAACACCTACTAGACCTCTTCACAGATGGACACTGGTGATAGAACCGACATTGGTTTGCCTTGTCCCATATATCTTTTCCTTTTCTTCGTGAACGGCAGAGTAGATGACCTCGATAATCTCTTCGGGGCTCTTGCTCCTAAGAAGGCAAAAATTCGGGAGTTAAGGCAGCATTAACTTGATGGTCAAACAGGGCCGATATTGTGCAGCACTTGCTCCATTGCTGCCGCTTCAGTAAGGAACTCAGAAACACTCTTGGGAGGACTACGCACTAAACCAGCAAAAAGTTGTTCCTTCACACCACGCATGAGTTGGCAAACTTTTTTTTCTGCCATAGCAGGATCCCCTCGCTTGAAAAGACCTGTCATATCCTCAACGTGCATCGAGATGGTCTCGTTTGGCATCTGGATGTGAAATTGCAGTGCACGCTCCACGCGTTTGCGGCGGTTGGGACTCCTGTATATCTCCAGAAGGCGACGTTGGACCTCGCGCCAAGAAGTAAGAACATCATCGCAGTTCAGACACCACGTCTTGACAACATCCTTTGTGCAAGAGTCACACATAAGGAGCCTCGCGGCGTCCTCCCAGTAATTGATCGCTGCGTGAACGAATAATAATGATGTCAGTGCCTGGTAATGCTATTCGAGATCTATCGCAATTGTGAAGTTCACTGGCCTGTCACTGTGCGCAGGAGCTGCTCACCTACTCAGATCCCCTTTTTCTTTGATTGCACATTTGCCTATTGCACGACTTAATGGTACGGTGCAGTAGATTGGTGAGGAAAGTGCCGAAGCTTGCATGGCATCTTGTGTGGAAGTCATAATCACTGCGTCAGTACTCGGTGTCTCAGGCGGTAGGCCTCATTTGCGGCGGCTTACTCTGTGAACAGGAGTGTCCACGGGTGCAGGGGTCGGTTCCAGCTGCTCGGCGGGGTCTTTTTCACCGGGTGGACCACGAGTTTTTGTACCCAGCACCTCCACGAGTCTCATCACGTTCGTGAAGACAAACTTGATTTAATAGGCTCGTTGAGTCAACTAGCCAAGCAGCAGCTTAGAGAGATTGTTTTTGTCCTTTTCCACTCATGCATCTCACCCAAGCAGACTATGTGCCAATATTTCGATGAACAAACACAAACTCAATCTACTCTCGATTATGTTTTAGCATGTTTGAAATGTTTATCGACCTGGCAAGCAGATCAAAATATGCCCCGCGTTTCTCACGGAAAAACAACACACGAAGTATTCTCGCAGGTACGCGAATAAGCAACTGAGTTGTTACTTGGCAGTGACTAAAACGCGCTCTATTTTCGCAAACTAAGGCTATGCAGCGATTGCAGTGACCTTTGTGAGCCCGGTCACTACAACAGAATCGTTCCGGTGAAACCAGAAGGCCAGCCCAAACGTACAGTTCTCTCTACCGCGAGATAAGGGCACGCGATCAAGCGTCCAGCCCCTTCTCTCCGCAAGGCAAAGTGCGCGTGGGGAATGAGAGCGAATGCCGCAGCGTCGTGCCGACGCGCTCTCATCGCACCATCTCGCTGGTAAGGCTCAAAACAAGATATCTCCCCCCCCCCCCCCGAGATGCCCCTCACTAGTGGCAAGTGGTAGATATAAATGGCTTGCCGTTTAGCGTTGCGGGATGAGCTCCTTCATAACACAATGGTTAACGCCCCGTGCTCATGTCTGAGAGCTCCCAAGTTTGATTCTGAGTGTCGGAGACCTTTTCTAGAATTTTCGCTTTTTTTGCGTTTCTTTATATATATAGATACGTACACATGTGCGGTGAGTGATGGCGATGGCCAAATTGACGCTGACACAAGCGGGAGAGTTCAGCTGAGATTGCCCATATACATGCTATCGCAAAACATTACACCATTTCTGGCTAAACATGTGTAGATTCAAAGCAGCGGGTGCTAACACATACTCTGGTGGCACCCATTGAACAAAGAACCAGTATAGAGAAGGGAAACTGTAGACTTCACCACAGTGCACAATATAAGCAGTGGCACGGCCGCACTACAGTGGCGGCACGCGCGCACTTCCTTACGGTCTGCGCACCCAAGGAGGAAACAATAGGGCAAATTCTTCAAAGCTTGTTTCAGCGATCGCAGAGTGGGGGCGCTTCGAACTAACCCTCTACTCTCCCAACCCCTTCTCTTTCTCAGTCGACACCTCGCCTCTGGCCGAGTGAACCGACCACGCTTGCCGCACGTGTTTTGGATCTGCCGTGGAATATCACCGATACCAATGAATACATTCGCTACTATATTTCACCAAGGAAGCATACTTGTGCGCTTTAGTTGCATAATTTTCTCAATCGGTTTCTGATTGCGTCGTTATAATATTTTCAGGGTGCATCGGGTTAAACTTGTACACGTGGACTGGCGGGCATCAAAATGGTGTACTGCTGCGTGCCATTTTGCCGCTCGCACCCTGGGAAAAGCCCAGGTGTTTCATTTCGCCAATTTCCAAGTGACGGAGATTTGTGCGCAAAAATGGCAAAGGAACATTGCTAAGAAGGATTTAACTATCAACGATAAGTCGCCGTCAACGTTCGTGTGTAGCCAGCCCTTTCATCCGAATGACTACGCTTCCGGGTGCCACATAAATAAACTTTGGCCTGGCGCTGTGCCCACAGTTTTCCAAGGCTATCCCACGTACATGATGCCTCCTGCAAAAAGGCCTCGCAAGGAACTTGCTCCTCGGGCTGTTGTACCTCCTCCAAAGCAAATCAAGCGGAAAGCCCAGCTGCTTGAATTGCTGCCTGTGGAGGACAATGTGTCTGTTGAATTCCACGAAGACACCAAAAGCATGAGCACGCAAACCACAAACAACGATCACCAACTTGCAAGCCGGTACCTCTCCACTATTTCGAGGCTTCACTCTCAAGTGTCATACTACCGTTTCAAGGGTTAGAAGTTACTAGAAAAACTCGTCAAGGAAGAGCAGCGCAGTTTCGCATCGCGAAAGCAAACATATTGCTTCGGTGAGAAAAATCGAGGCAGACTCGCAAAAGGGACACAAAAACGGTGTTCCTGATTTACCAAATTGAACGATACGGGAAGCAGTCTCTGATGTACCCTGAAGAAGTAATTCGAGAATGTGTGAAATGCAGATTTCTCTTGCCGAAGTGTACGACCATGCTTGACGTCAAGGCTTCTAAACTTACCAGCAAAATGCACCCTCCAAAAATACATGGGCCCCAGCCCAACCTCATCTGGAATGAGTGCTGCAATGCGAACAAGACTGGTTCACGAAGCGCCACTTCTGAGCAGAAGGCAGGATATGGCATCATTAATTGTTGATGAAGCAAGCATTAAGCTAAAATGCATCTACGATAGAACAGGAGATGCGGTATTTGGTTTTAAGGACAGACCCGACATCAGTGCGTCGAGCACGCAGGGTATTTTGGCAAACAGGGTTTTATGCTTTGTTCGGTGTGGCACAAACAGTCAATATAAAATACCTTGCTCATAGTTTTTCACCAAGCAGCTGATTGGAAAAGACCTTTTCGAATCGACAAAAGAAGTGAGTCGTGTGGTTCGCGCAGTGGAGTCGTGTGAGAAGTGATTCGCGCAGTCGAGTCGTGTTGTTTCAACATCGTTCGTATTGTAACAGACTACTACTCGGCCAGCACCACGATGTTTAAACACATGGGCAATGGCTCCTTGCACACGGTTATCACGCACCCGCATGACCCTGACCGGGTAATCATCCTTAGCTTTGACCCATGCCATGTGATCAAAAATATCCGAAGCCTGTTCCTCGAAAGACAGCTCACGGATGGCTGCGACGTTATAAGTGGTACATACATGCAGAAATTGTACGAGTATCAGAAGTCGATGACTGTGAAACTTGCTCTCAACCTAACACGGAAACATGTGTATCCGACGAATGTCGAAACGCAAAATGCACTGCGTGCAGTCCAAGTGTTTTCGCCACAGGTTTGTGCGGCAGTACATCTGCGGGAGAATTACCGTGGAGACAGGGACCTGCATGATTTCAAAGACGCGGACGCTACCATTCGTTTCATGAAAAGCATAAAGGAATGGTTTGATATTCATGATACTTCCTGTGCTAGAAGTGGTTACAAAGCGCCGATTCGCAGTCCACACGATAATCGTTTGCTGTGGCTTGAAAACAAGTTCACTATGTACATAAAGAATGTACAGCAGCGTTCACTCGCCTCAGGCAACGGTGCTCTCACAGAAGAGACCTTTCAACCACTATTCCCCACGCAATCCACTGTGGATACTACAACCTTCTTGCTTAAAGAAGGCGTTACTTCCGTGCTGACTAAAAAAACTAAATAGCAATCCGATTGAGGCACTGTTTGGACGTATTCGACAAGTGTGTGGCGGCAACGACCGATTGGACGCCGGAGCCGTTACAGTTCCCCTTGATCGGATTGTGAAACCGAAGTCATTATGCCCAAAAGAAGCCAAAACGTCCAATGTTGATGGTGAGCAAGTGGCAGCCACACTGTCTGAAAAATTTCACGACGAGCTGGAAGACCTAACGCAAAGTCATGCCCCGACACCAAGGTCGGTGACTTACTTGGGTTCGTCATATGTTGGCAGCTACATTGCCAAGTTAATAACAGATTTTGGTTGGGGATCCTGTGAAATCCTAGTCACAACATGCAACAAAAAGAATACTTTGTACGTACTGTTGCAAGGCCTAGACCAGAGCGGGCTATGCTATTCAATGCCAGAGTTTCTTGCTCTTTTGAACAATTTATTTAGTTTGTTTGACGGCGTGCCAACGCATCTTCCAAGAACGAATACCGTGGAAGTTCTTTAGCTACTCGTCGAGCGTCGGCTCGAATGCGCGCCAGTACTAAACTGTCCAGAGTGTGTTGAGAACGGCCACGCTAAACGGTCTGCAGCTCTAATTGCCGAAAAATTCATGAGAATACTTCTCATGAACCACAAGAAGGAAATCACTGACTCACAAGAGAAGCCCTCCAGTTATGCACACAAACCGTCCAGAAAATTAATCAGATTGGGACCGAATGAACTTTGCTTTCTCGAAGAGAAAGCAAAAAAAAGTCCTTCTGCGAGTTGCTTGTTTACGTAGTAATGCCTATTGTGTTTTTATTTTTTTACCTTCGTACTGAAATTTGCTAAATGAATGTTTGAAATGCAGCATGTTATATTCAATAAACGCTATCCGAAACAATAAATTCGTATATTTTTTCTTCATGTGCCTCGCGTTAAAATGCTTTATTTAAACGTTTATAATTCGGCGCTTCACGAATATAATGTTACGCTGCTGGACCCTACAAGGCAGGAAATTCAGAAGAGGGAAGGAATTTCCTATGTTTGAAGACGCCCATGTAATTTAGCACAGACAAGTATCACCTGTAGCCAGGGCAGGGTTAGAAAAGCAGCAAGTGAGCGTGCGCTTTTCCTCTACCCCGGCCATGCTGCAGCTCAACTGGCGAGGGTTGGGTCGCGGCACCACAACTAGCGGTGGTGAAAGGTGGGAACAAGACCCAAAGAGAAGGCCGTAAGGGAGTGCGCCCCTCGCCCCTCTAGTCCGGCCATGACAGTGGTAGCACATGGAACTGCTCAGATGACGCTGTGTAAACAGGAAGCGGGAAACAAAATTTGTCGTCTTTTGTATTTTTAACAGAATGATTTGATTGATATGTAGGGTTTAACGTCCTAAAATGACAATATGATTATGAGAGACGCCGTAGTGGAGGGAACCAGAAATTTCGACCACCTGGGGCTTTTCAACGTGCACCGAAATCTGAGCACACGGGCCTACAACATTTCCGTCTCCATCGGAAATGCAGCCACCGCAGCAGGATTCAATCCCGCGACCTACGTTGTTAACAGAAAGAAGTCTCAGACTTTTTGCAAAGGCGAAGAAATGAACGTGATAGCCGCAAATTGGAAAGTCACACGCTGAATGGGAAGCAGATCGAAACGTGTCCCACGTATCTCACATACAAAAGACGCACAAAACTTACCCACAGGTGTGAATGGACGGGATTACGCGTCTGAGTTGTTACTTGACTGTGTTTGAAAAGCGCACGCTTTTTCCAAACGAAGACTCAAATGATTTCCGTGACTTTTTTATGCCCGGTAACTTAAACAAAATTGTTCCGGCGAAATCCAAAGGCCAGCCAAGAGGTACGATTTTTCATACCGCGAGATAAGGGCGCGCGATTGAGCGTTCACTTCCTCCTCTCCGCGGGGCAAAGTGCGCGTGAGGGATAAGAGCGCGTGCCCTCGCGCGTGTTATTAGGACAAACTGCGGTGGAGCTGAGGACACAAGGAAGTTAAGGGGGTTTTTCGCTGCCAAATTACGGTGGAGTGACAGCACATAGAAGCGTAAGCATTGTAACACGCGCAGGATCAGCTTACTGTACGTAGTACACAAAGACGCAACACTCACAGTGGCAATGGGGTCTGAGAGGAAAATCACTGACAAAAACATAAATATGAGCACAGTGCCAAAAAGAATCTACCTGTCATCGCCATGTAACTTGGAGAAATCGATGGCTTTGTAAGAATGACAGTTTCAGCGGCACCGTACAGCAGTACAGCAACTACACCTAAAGCAACTGCCGTGACTTACAGAAGGAAATAAAAAATGCTTGAAAGAAAACGGAACACTGAGGACAACGCTATCAGATGAAAACTGATTGCGCGTATGCGCGCGAGCTGCTCCCGTCGACCAGCGGCAGCCCATGTTTTCCGCTTCGTCACCGATTCATAGTAGAACTCTAAAGGCACCGCAATCGATAAAGAAGTTCAGTGCTCAAAATTATCACGTACAACGCAGAAATCAAATGTTACCCTTCAATTATATAGAAAAGAGAACTATTTGCAAAAAAAAGATGGCTCTTTCCGCTTTCACTTTTGAGCTTTGTGCCTCTAGCGGATCTTCTGACGTCGTCGAGGGCAGATTTGAACGAAGCCACAATGTTTGTTCTTTAGCTGTCGATTTGTTCACCCTCAATTGGCGATGAGTATAACTTTCAGAGGCTGATGATGATGATGATGTTCGATGTTTTGTGGTGCAAGGGCCATTTCACGGCCAAAGAGCGCCAGTTCATCTTACTAAAAATATGGACAATGATTGTGATAAGCGGCTGTATAAGGGCCATAAAATTCCTCGCGGTAAGGCGGGTAAAAACATACAAGTAATAAAATCATGACCATGCCGTGAAAGTTGTGTGTGATGTGAATAGATGACAAAAGTTGGTGATAATAAAAAACGATGGTGCATATGTATGGCATTACCACAAGTGCCTCACTCGTTCATACCCTTGCGTCCAAGGGCCGCGAGGAAAGTGCTTTGTTGTGTAGCCACCGCAGCAAAAACCTCTCTGGAGAAAGGTCGTGCTACAGAATGCCAGGGTACATGATATGAAAACTATGAATTTCTTTTAAAAAGGCTAACAATGATTTATGACTAAAAAGCGGTTCCCTACCGACGAACTTTGCAGGGTGTAAAGGTATATGTTCTCGGTAGGGTAATGAAAAGTGTCTTCTTAGAGTTTCTAATTGTTTACACTGGATTAAAACGTGAAGAACTGTTAATGCCTCACCACATCTGTCACACGATGGTGGATCGCCACCGGACAACAGATATGAGTGTGTCGTGTATGTGTGTCCTATCTTGAGCTTTGTTAGTGTTACCTCTGTTAGACGTGATTTTGATACTGGAGGCCAATGGCCAAGGTGTGGCTTGATAACGTGTAGCTTGTTTTGTGTGTGTGTCTGTTCCACTTGCTCTGCCAGTAATCCCTGAGCATTCGTTCGAGAGATTGTTTAAGGTGAAGGGCCGGGATCCATATGGGTCTAGTGGCAGTGCTTTCGTGAACGGATGTGGTAAGCTGGTCCGCCATCAGGTTACCTTGGATCTCACGGTGCCCTGGCACCCAGCAAACTACGACATGTTTTTTGAGTGTGTAGATTGTGCATAAAGTAGAATAAAGTGAGACGAGAACATGTTTTTTTGTTTTTTAGGATTGTGCAGACCCGTAACCACATTGAGGGAGTCCGTATAAATTACTGCTTTTGTATTTGTGATTGCTTGATGTGTTTAGCCGCCACAAGTCTCGCGTAAGCTTCCGCTGTGAAGATACTTGTGCCTGGATGTAGAGGGCCAGCATCCGAAAAGGATGGGCCGATAGCAGTGTAGTACACAGAGGAGTTAGACTTGGAGGCGTCTGTAAAGAACTCAGGACGTGTGTATTTGTGTTGAAGTTCGAGGAAGTATGTTCGCATATTGGCAATAGGTGCATGATTTGTAACTTCTAGGAAAGACACATCGTAGTCTATAATCTGCCACTGCCACGGTGGCGGGTATACTACAGGAGCCATTACACTGTGTTCAAGTGACACTCCAGTTTTCTCAGCTAGACCCTTCAGGCGAACTGAGAAGGGCTGCCTCATCGAAGGCCTGTTCTGAAATAGAATAGAGCTCGACAAATCATTAATACTGAAGTATGAAAGGTGCTTGTTGTCTGCTTTCACCTTAAGAAAATAGACAAAAGATATGTAAGTTCTTTGTAGATGAAGCGACCATTCATTTGACTCAACGTAAAGGTTTCTACAGGGCTGGTGCGAAAAGCACCCGTTGATAGGCGGTTGCCCAGATGGTGCACGGGATCCAGCATCTTCAAAGCACTTTGAGTCGCAGACTGATAAACAACGGTCCCATAATCTAGGCGGGTGCGAATGAGGCTTCTATACAGGTTCATGAGACGTTGCCTGTCACTACCCCACGTAGTACGTGACAACACTTTTATAACAATCATGGCTTTTAAACATTTTGTTTTTAAATACTTGATGTGTGGTACGAAGGTCAACTTGTCGAAGATTAAGCCTAAGAATTCATGCTCCGCATTGACAGACAGGCGTTAACCGTTCAGTTCAATGTCAGGTTCTGAGTGCACGCCTCTGTTTCGGGAGAACAAGACACGTGCTTTTTTCTCGGTTCAGCCGGAATCCGTTTTCCTCTGCCCATTTGAAGACCTTGTTTAAAACTAACTGAACTTGCCGCTCACATATTGCTAGGTTGCATCACTTAAATCCATGCTGGACGTCATCGACATATGTGGATTAGAACATGTTGCGGGGGATGGAAAGGTGAAAGGAATTCATTTTGATAATAAAAAGTGTACAACTAACTACACCACCTTGCGGTACTCCCGTTTCTTGCACAAATGTTTGCGAGAGAATACTGCCCACACGGACACAGAATTTCCGATTGGACAAGTAACTCTCGATTATGGAAAGCATTCTACCACCGACACTCAAGTGAGACAGGTCTCTTAATATGCCAAGACGCCATGTTGGGTCGTATGCCTTCTCGATATAGAGAAACAAAGAGAGGAAGTATTGTTTCTAGACGAAAGCATCTCGGATCTCTGCCTCAATGCGCACCAGATGGTCGGTGGTGGATCTACCCTCTCTAAACCCGCATTGGAATCGGTCGAGCAGATTGTGTGTTTCAAGGAAATATAAAAGTCGGCGGTTTATCATCTTTTCAAAAAGTTTACAAAGGCAGCTTGTAAGTGCAATGGGCATATAACTCGCAATTGAGGAAGGGTCCTTGCCCTGTTTCAACATAGGGATAACAATAGCCTCTTTCCAGGAAGCAGGAATGGTGCATGAAAGCCAGATAGCATTGTATAGAGAGAGTAAAGTTTTTCGCGTTTTGAGCGGCAGGTCTTTCAACATTTCATACGTGACACGGTCGTAGCCTGACGCAGAATTACTGCAAGAGTTTAGTGTTGTTTGTAGCTCAGCTAAGTTAAAAGGTTGGTTGTATGCCTCATGATTTGTGCACTTGTATTCTAGTTTCTGCTTTTCTATTCTTGCTCTATATCTTTGAAAAGCTTCAGTATTGTGTGACGAGCAAGACACTTCATCGTAGTGTGCACCGAGGAAGTTCGCCTGATCTTCCAGGCTGCCACCCTGTGTTTTTACGAGTGAAAGTGAGTGTACTTGTCTTCCTGCTACCCTACCAACCATGTTCCAGACTTTAGCCTCTTGTGTATATGAATTTGTCCCTGATAAAAACTTGTGCTAGCTTTCACTTCTGGCCTGCCGGCGCTTTCTCCTGGCTTGAGACTTTATTTTCTTAAAGCTGTCAAGATTTTCGGCTGTTGGTGAGTTCCGAAGCAACCTCCATGCTCTGTTCTGCTCCTTTTGCGCATTCTGACACTCAGTGTTCCACCATGGGACACGTCGCTTGCAAGGCATTCCAGATGTTTGCGGTATGCACTTGGCCGCTGCGTCAGTAAGAGAAGCTGTGAAGTACTGCACAGCTTCATCTATACTTAACCTACACATGTCAGTCCGATATAAACGAGTAGTGTTGCGAAACTGTTCCCAGTCCGCTTTGTCTATCAGCCATTTGGGAACATGTGGAGAACATTCATATGTTGTTGAACTCAACACAACAGGAAAATGGTCACTTCCATATGGATTATTTATCACTTTCCATTTTAGTAGCGGTAGAAGTGAAGGTTATACGATGCTGAGGTCTATAGACGAGTAAGTTTTGTTGGTGACAATATAGTATGTTGCTTCTTTCCTATTCAACAAACAGGCACCAGAAGAGAAGAGAAATTGTTCAATGAGACGACCTCGTGCATCACAGCGAGAATCGCCCCACAGACCGCTATGTGCATTTAGGTCCCCAAGGAGCAGATAAAGTTCAGGTAGTGCGTCTACCAAAGACTGGAATTCACGTCTTTCAAGACGGTGGTGCGGAGGTATGTACGGAGAACAGATGGTGATAAGTTAGTTAAGAAGTACTGCTCGGAGAGCCACCGCCTCAAGGGATGTCTGGAGTAGTAAGTGGGTACACGCTACTCCTTGATTAACCATAATGGCCACGCCACCGGATGATGCCACAGCATCATCTCGGTTCTTTCTGAATATCACGTAATCACGTAGAAAATTTGTATTCGAGGGTTTTAGGTGTGTTTTCTGCACACACAGCACTTTTGGTGAGTGTTTGTTTAAGAGCTCTTGGATGTCATCGAGGTTTTTAAGCAGTCCTCCGACGTTGCATTGTTTAATGTGTGTTTTCATATTGGAAGTAAAGTAGTGCTGTGTGTACAAAATGGGTGTGTCTGATTTTGGAGCTGACCGTTAATACTCAGATAACAGGGCCGTCATCGGGCCCCGTTATCGGCTTTTTATTTCTCTTGGCGCGCTCCAGAGAGCTGCGCCGATCTTTCGGCACCAGGGGTACCGCGGTGTCCATAGCCTCCTCAGAGGCACTGCGTGCCCACATTTGCGAGCTGGTGTTTTGAGCTTGAAGCCTCGCCTGGTGAGTAGAGGCTTTTATATCTGCTGACCCTGGGGTGTCCTCCACCACGGTAGGCGTAACTTTTCGTCCAATCGGGCCAGAGGTTGAGGGGACCTCCTTTGCTACTGGGTTACCCTGGCTGCTGCAAGAGCTTGCAGCAGCCGCTGGTGTGGCTCTGGGGACGAGCTGCAGGACAGCTTTGGCTGTTCCGACCGTGGAAGGGGGGGCTTAGGCAACCTTCTGGGCACACTGTGCCTGGCATGGGCAGTTGCCGCAGGGCGTTGTAGTGCTGCCCCCTGTTGCACTACATCGGCCGACGATGGTTTGTTTGTGAAAAGACCAGACACTTGTTGTCAGGCTTTTCGGAAAGTAATGTTTTGTGTGATTTTGATTGTAACAATTTCTTTTTCCCTTTTCCATGTTGGACAGGTTCGGGAGTATGCGGGATGGGCACTATCGCGTTTTTGCGCAGTGGGCCCCGTCCTCCACCTTACACTCGTCTGTGGCGTGTCCTGTGGTGGCACACTTTCCGCAGGTGAGTTGGCCGCGGCAACTGTGAAAGCCGTGACCAAAACGTTGGCATTTGAAGCAACGTCATGGGTTGTGAATGTAGGGTCGAACATTCAACTTCAAGTATCCTGTTTCGAGATGAGATGTTCAGGCAGGGTACTGCTGCAAAACGTCACAATTATGTGTTTTGTTGGGACTTCCTTTTTATCACGCCTTATTTTGATTCTTTGTACTTGTTGCACCTGCTGGTCCTTCCAGCTTTCGAGGAGCTCACCTTCAGTCAGGCCAAGCAAGTCTTGATTAGATACAACGCCTCGGGAAGTGTTTATAGAGCGGTGTGGTGTAATTGAGATAGGAATGTTTCAAAACAATTCTAGTTTGGAGAGGTTTTCATACTGGGTCTAACTCTTTATCTCGAGGAGGAGATCCTTACTGGCCATTTTTGTAGCCTGGTAACCTGGGCCAAGTGTAGTGGTGAGGCATTTGGAAACAACAAAAGGCGACATTGTTCTCGCGTTCTTTTCAGCAGTTGCCCAGTCGATTACATGGTAGCGGAGAAAGGTTTCTTTCGGTTTTCTGAAATAGTTGCAAATGTCTTCGGTGCGCCCTCTCTTCGAGAGAGGACGGTCGTGCAATGAAGGGAGAGAAGTAAAAGCCATAAAGTAAATATGAGTTCGGCAGCCATGCCAGCCGCCCCGCATGGAGCCCAACACGGGGACGTGACATGTCCTAAATTTATGTAAGGCATGTCAACGTCAGCTGTACACAGCCGCTATAACCAACTATATTGTGCCCAAGACAGAGCACATACACAAGGTTAACTCTTGCCGCCAGGAAAAATCGGAAGAAAATGGAAAAGAGAAGAAGACAGGATAGATTTGAAGACGAGAAAAGACTAAGATGTAGAGAGAGAGGGAAATAGGAAAAGGGGACTACCGATTTCCCCTGAGTGAGTCAGCCCAGGGGTGCCGTCTACGTGAAGCCGGGGCCAAAGGGGTGTGTTGCCGCCGCTTGCGGGGCCTTAAAGGTCCCATCACCCAGCATTGGCTGAATCCCCAGGATCCCTTTTTCCCCGGACATGGCAAAGCCACGCACGGCTAGGCGTGGGAGGGAGTTGAACCCCCCCCCTGTTAGCTCGTGTCGGTGGTGTCGCTACACACCAAACGCCTTCTTGCACAAGCGCCCCTGCGGGGCTTTTCTTTTTCTTGGCGCGCTCCAAGGAGCCGCGCCGATCTTTCGATATCAAGGGTACCGTAGTATCGATTGCCTCCTCAGAGGCACTGGGTGCCCGCCCATGCGAGCTGGTGGTTCGGATTTTAGGCCTCGCCCGGTGAGGTGAGGCCTTGAGACCAGAGGACCCTGGAGTCTCCGGCCTCAAATCGCTAGGAGGCGGAGTGGACTGAACTACTGCCGCCTTGGGGGCAGGTGCCACAGCCGACGGCTCGCTCTGCGCTGGCCGAAGGAGGGGCGAGGGCTGGTGTGGCGTTGCCCTCTGACGCGCCGCATCAGCATATGTAGCGCCGTAAACTGGCGACACTCTTCTTCTTGCTTCTTTGTTTGTGATATTTTCTTTAATTTTCAATGTGATGATTTCTTTTTCTTTTTCCCAAAATGAACAAGACCGTGAGTATGTAACATGATTTCCGCCACAGTTCACACAGTGTGATGGTTCTTCGCAGTTGTTAGAATTGTAGCCTGACACTCCACATTGTGCACAAGTTTGGTGACCACGACAGTTTTGTGAGCCGTGGCCATACCTCTGGCATTTAAAACCACGATGTGGTTTAGGTATGTATGGTCTGATCGACGTCTTCGTGTACCCCGTTTGAATATTTTCTGGCAGAACTGGAAGCGAATGTGAGTATTAGGTGTTTTGTTGGTGTTACCTTGTTGTCTCTTCTGATGATGATCCTTTGTACATTGGTCACATTCTGACTCTTCCACCCCTCCAGCAGTTCCTCTTCGGTCAAGCCGAGCAAATCAGCATCAGATACTACTCCACGGGTTGTGTTCATAGATCTGTGTGGTGTTACAGTGATCGGAGTGTCACTAAAAGTTGAAGGATTCTGTAGCTTCTCAAACTGTTCTTTTTCTCGAACTTCAAGGAGGAGGTCACCGTTGGTCATTTTGGTAACTTTGTACCCGGCATCAAGAGTTTCTGTGAGACTTCTGGCTACTACAAAGGGAGATACAGTTCTAGCTTGCTTGCCACTTATCTCACCAAGTATAACTTGAAAATGGGTAAAGTTTTCATTTGATCGGTTGAAAAAGCCTAAGTCCTCAATGCGTACGCGCTTTAAGGCGGTACGATCAATTAATAGTGAAAACGCTCTATGCATGCCAGCTTAATTTTCTTCAGAAGCGTTGGCGGCCACCAACCACGGAGCCCAACGAGGGGACGCTACAAGTTTGCGGATGCTAAAACCTGCAGACGCCCGCCGTACAACGCTACCATAACCCAATGCGCCTAGACCAGGGTAGGCTATTCGCACAGGGTTAACCCTAGCCGCCAGGAAGTTTGGAAGTAAACAGAAGAGAGTAGAAGACAGGACAGATAAATAGTGAGAGATGAAGACGAAGGTCTAAAGGGAGAGAGAGATAGGAAAGGGTGACTGCCGATTTCGCCTAGGTGGGTAAGCCCAGGGGTGCCGTCTACGTGAAGCCGGGGCTGAAGGGTTGTGTTGCCGCTGCTGGGGGGCCTTCGAGGTCCAATCACCCAGCATTGGCTCAACTCCCAGGATCCCCTTTTCCTCGGACACGGCAAAGCCACGCACGGCTAGGCATGGGAGGGGGCCGAAACCTCCCCGTTAGCTCGGGTCCGAGGTGTCGCTGCACACCAAACGACTGCTTGAGCAGACGCCCCTGCGGGGAGCTTTCCGAGGCCTGCGGTGCCATTGAAACTGGCTAGAGTGACCTAGAATGGGCGAGTTTACTAGTCGTCTTAGGTGGCAGAAGAAATAAAATGGCCATTGTTCTCGCTATAATTCATAATGGAAACGAAGACATTCTTATCGTGAGTGACGCCAAGACGGCGGTCCGAAACTTTATGAAGGGATGGGTATCTGTCGACGCAGCGCACATGCTAAACGCCAGAGCCAAAGATTGCAAGTCTGGTGCGATTGCTGCCAAGTCTCACGTGGTTTCCCGCGCACGTGGGAGAGCTTGGCAGCGACCTAAAATTTCACCTCCTGTCGAACCACAACAAGCGCGCCCACTTGGTCGCGAGATTGCAAACCTGCCGTGACGCAGTCGAAAGGGCCGCCGACGTGCAACACATTGACGATGGTGAAGCACCTGAGGTCGGAGGACATAACACCTCTACGATGAGAATAACAGGCCCCGAGGCCAAACAGGACTGCAAGGACATCATGGTTACTTTCCACGAGATCCTAACCATTACAGAAAATATGCTACGACGTTACCCACCACCCCACATGCAGCTAGAGAGGTCTCAGGCATCTAATGTGAGGCGTCTACAGACCGACACGTTTGAGAATCACCGACTCTTGCATAGACTGTGTCCCTCGCTGCATCCGTCACCCAGCTGTCCATGGTGCGGGCACGATACAGCCGACATGGCCTATATACTTTGGGAGTGTGAGAGCAGTGTTCGCCACCACTACTCGGACGAGCGTGAGTGCATCGCAGGACGACTGACCGAGCAGTGGCGAGCCGCCCTTCTCAGCCCGCGTGCAGTGGAACAAATCTGGGCTGTCCAGCGAGCCAGGACAATCACCGAAAACATGGCACGATGCTCAGCGGACGACAGCTCCTGGAGGCCTAGCCCGGGCCAGTAATTTCTCGTTGGATCCTAATAAAGTGTATTACCTACCAAAGCGCAAGCTCCCGCGTTGACATTTGCGGTGAACTGCCGCGCTGCGCCGCTGCTGCGCCAGACTTGTGGGCTTTCCGTGCTTCAGGAGACGAAGGAACGTCTGCTACGCGCTGCAGCATTTTGGGCTGGGTTTTTACGCAGGGCATAAGAAGTATACCTAACTTTAATAATGTGGCGCGGAATGAAGCTTGCCCATCTTTCAGCGTTATGGTTGTGCCGGGGGCCACAATCGAATGCCGAAACTCACGTGTCAAGCGGCTACAGCGTGGCCTAGCCCTAGTGATAAAGCTTGAGAACGTTAGTGCGCACGTAAAAACGCGCGAAATGAACAGTCATAAGGAGGGAACGAAAATAAATTTGTTCGCCCATCCAATCCAGCAATCGGATTTCGCAAGCAAGATTCCAGAGTAGTAAAAAAAATGGTAAACAACACACATTGGCAGTTGAAATACTTACGGGCAGTGAATGCTTCGATCACCACTATATAAAAGCACCTGGACTGATGTTTCCCACTAGTTATCTATCCATATGCACGCCGCTTCATTGGATAATTTGTTAGCGTCAGTTGGCACTGATTATTATGAACAATGCCCATCGCGAAAATGTAAGGAAAACAACTGAAAGAGTAAAAACGGCCGTATGACCGAAATACTGTTAGTTTAATTTTGCTTCGGAGGCAGCGAGCATGTCACACCTATAGCAAAGGTTGAGTTAAACTTCGGCATTTGAAAGAAAAGTAATTCCAGGTAATGTTACATTACTTCATTATTTTATACATGAAAGACGTAACATAGAAAATGCTCTGCCGATATCCAGATATCATGAAAGTTGCAAATACCCTTATTTTTGCTGCACAAGTTCATCAGCTGCCTAAAACGAAAATTTCGGAAGTTTAATGACGTGAAAATTTAGTATTTGAATCAATTTAGAAAATTTTTAAAATATAGAGATCACTCAGAAACTTCGACTTCATAAAGTGAAGGAATACATGCATCGAGTTTATTCTTTATCTGCCATGGATCACTACAAGTGTGCATAAAACGTTTCCGCAAAATGCGTGCATTCTTTCAAGCCTTCAACATGAAAAATAAAAACAGTTTGAAACAAATCACTCTGAACATTGCATATTTAAATGCGTTGGCCCGGCTCAAAATTTTTACAAAAAGGTGTTTACAAGAAGTTACATACAATCTTTCTCGTAATATTGGGGTGCGCGGCAACGGGGAACCTAGATCTAATTTAGTGTTTTCTTCAGATGAGCTCAGTAAAGTGTATACATTACTTTTTTTTGCTTAGGCTCCATTGTACTGTGACACAGATAAAAATTTTCACATTAACTGACGCAGCGTGTCTGTCCTCTATTTAATAATTATAAAGATGGCCTGATAGGTCACTCAAGTAAGTTATGTACCACGAGTACACAAGATATAGCTGATTATCAGGTTTGTTTTTTGGAAGATCGCTTTTAACATTAATTGAGGCGTACATGGTTCTACGCCTCAATTTATGTTCATGTTCAATTCATATTATTGGTTAGTTTACTTTTGTTTCTCTTGCCTTTTTTTCCAAGGTGAAAACCTTATAACTGCCTCATCAAACACAGACATGAACCAGCGGTATCCCGCGTCATCAACACGACTGATGCAAAATATTATCAGGCGATAGGTCACACTTGTCTGAAGTTCGTGACGGCGTCATGTCATCATTCAGGGGGGGTCATATGATGACGTCATAACCTGGCATGGTCACTTTTCGCTGCCTCTTTGGCCCAATCATGGGGGCCATGTAAAACCAGCTGACATAAATAAACCTTACCTTGTCTGCGTTAATAGGTTCAGTGAGACACCACATTCAGTGTAAAAACGTTAAGATGAGGAGGGTAAAGCAAGACAAAGAAGAACAGGGCTCTTGCCGTCGTATTTTCCTAGATGAATTCATAGGGACCTTGTAATGTCCTTTTTGAATGCGAAGCACTTCTTAGAGAACTTCGGCGACTTTGAGCGTGTCTATCTATCTATCTATCTATCTATCTATCTATCTATCTATCTATCTATCTATCTATCTATCTATCTATCTATCTATCTATCTATCTATCTATCTATTTGTCTATCTAGCCGCTTATGTTTGGCTGCTCTCCTGTTCACCACCTTACCTTGGCGTGAACAGACATTAGCATGAGAAGGTAGGATGGTTTGATGAATATGACGCGCTGATCAAGACATGAATAATAACCCCATCCCGTCACGTATGTGGTCAAACACTTCCCGCAGGACAATGACACATACCCACTGGCGGGTATGTGCCACTGGTATGAGCGTATGTGCAACAGGTGACAAGACACAGTATCTTCCCGAGAACGACGAGAACATACATGCGCTATTTTTACACGGGAGGGTTAAAAATACTCGACATCGTCCAGCGTCAACTTGTGGAATGCAAAAAATAAATATCAGGGTTCCGGCTAGAATTTAACCCAAGCAATCTTCGTGGCAACAAAGCATTTTCACAGAGCTTCGCCGGGCCTCGGAACTACTTTTCAAATAGACGCTAATCTTCGCGAAACTTTATTAGTGGTTGCATTGCTGCCTACTCCAATTTTATAAACATAACATATATACTGTTTTGATACATCCATCACGTCGGGTAAACGTCAATTGTAGTTAGCTGCCATGCGCTAAAGTTGATTTATGTAGCAGTGTCCAGGGCCAGCATCCTTACGAACATCAACGCTGCATATCAGCTGCCGGTGTTGCTAATACGCATGTTCCAGTTGGCATCATCGCATGCGCAAACAACTGGTTATATAAACGTCTGCCACTTTTCATATGTCTGTGGGTGCAACATTTTGAACATATATTAAATGTTATTTCATGACATTGCTCATTACAAAAAAATTTCAACACAGTCACATTCCCTCCTCATGATTAGCATAACGTCGTTTCCCAGGTACGTGGACGCTGAGGATTTTTTTTTGTGTGTGTTTTACCTAGCCGGTCATTTCTACAAAATGTATAGGCAAGTCCTGAATAATAATATTAGTGTCGGTGATCAGCCCATTTTCAATTCCTGGCAGAAACAAATCATGAGACCACGCATCTTCAAATACGCCAGAATTATTTCTGGCCGAAGAAAGTGAGTTTGCATGCCACACATCATAATATTCCATAAGACGTTACGCAAATCACAAGCATCTCATGTTAGTGATGTTTAAACTTTACCAAGTGAACGAGACGCGAGAGTTACGCGAGTTATCTTAACTTTCGGGGTCGTGACTACGCCAACAGAGACATGCCGCTTCGCACAAAAATGCTAGAAACAGCAAAGCACGGAACGCTGCCATTTAGGAAAATCGAATGCATAAAGTAACAGAAATGATATTAATTGAGGAAACGCATTACCGTTAGATATATATTTATTACGTGCGTGTAAAGAAGCGCGTTAAGGCGAGCCAGTGAGAGCACACAAAGGAGCGGCCAATCGTTTGAATACAATTAAGAAGAAAGAGCTTGCTTCTTAAAACGACAAAAAAAAATTGCCCGCAGCTTCCCTCGGGGGAACACTGAGGAGGATGCGGAGCATATAATTGGTTAACGGGGTGTTAAGGTGCGACTTACTTGGGTCGATGGCTAAATTGGTTAACGTGGTTGTGAAATGGGGTGTTAAATTGCGACTTACTTGGGTCGATGGCTAAATTGGTTAACGTGGTTGTAGGAGGGGGTGTTAAATGAGTGAACACGTACACGCGTATGCGAAAGGGCAGCGCTGGTCGAAGGGACGTCGATCATTGTGTTTGTGGATTCGTTGGAATTCATTTCACCGCGACCTTGGACGTTGACGCGCCGTACAAACCAACCGACGAGCGGAAACTGAGCGAGCGAGCGCCGACCTTGAGTATATATACAGCGCGACGGCGCATGCACTGTCAGCTGTTGAATGTTCTCGAAGCGCGACGGCGCATGCGCGTCTACTGGAGAATCAGGAGAATTGTAGAATGTTCTCGAAGGGGAGAAGCGCGCGCGGCACAGATGGTGGGTGACGGTGCATGCGCGCGTCAGCTGTCAAATGTTCGAGAAGGGGAGAAGCGCAACGGCGCATGCGCGCGCGCCAGCTGCCGATGTTCTCGAAGCGCGACAGCGCATGCGCGCGCGTCAGCTGGCGATGTTCTTGAAGCGTGACGGCGCATGCGCGCTACATTATACAGTCAGCGAATGTTCGTGAAGAGGAGAAGCGCACGCGGTGTGTAGAGGAGGAAGGGTGCACAGATGGTGGAGGAGTGAAGCGCGCGCGGTGTGTAGAGGAGGAAGGGATGCACAGATGGTGGAAGAAGGAGGAGGAAGCTTGCGGACGGCGCCGCACTACAAGCCTCGAGTATTAGATGCTCCGCATCTAAAAAAATACAGTGAGGTGAGACAGTTCGAAACGTGGCCAGAACGGGTGGGATGGCAGCTGAACCCACATCGTGCCGCATCATACGCCTTCTTGGTTATATTTGTGCTCTGCAGCTCATTCTCTTCTCCAGCACACTTACATTCGTCATTCCACATAAAACTTACTTAACTACCTTGGATCACGATGGATGCGCTAAATATGTTCTTCAAACAGTTGTGTAATTGTGGATGATTGCCGAGACAAAACAGCTGAAAGAAAATATACAAGATTCCTGCTCCATAGCTACCAAACGTCTTGTCTTTGCCGTGAGTGACTACAATGTAGTATTGGAGTTACGCAATAATAAATCTTGTCCATCTTACCGCCACGTTGACTAACAGGAGTCGAAATATCGGGTGCATAGCAGAAGCCCGCCACTTTGAGACTGGTTTCACTGCAAAGAAAGCCCATGGTTTTTAGGTCCCTAGATGAAACACGTTTCTGAAAAAGCGTCACTCATTGTTCTCACTCTAAGGCACCTGCAGACAGGTACTCTACTCTGTCCTGCAATCCTAAAACATTTCGATGCGAACACAGATGGGCGGTGCCCACACTGTGGGGAGACGTGTGATATCTTCCACATGGTATGGGCATGTCCGAAAAATCCCCACCTACACCCTTCCCCTACCCCTTCCCGAGAGGCATGGGAGACTGCCCTCCTCAACTGCTCATCACTAGAGTGTCAACGGGCTCTGGTGAGACGGGCGCGAGTAGGGGCCTCGTCATGCGGTGTCCCGGACTAAGGACGCCGACCATGTAGCGGGGTCATGCTTTGGCCCCGTACCTCTCTCTTTTATAATAAATGTTTTTCATCATCATCATCATTGTTCTCAAGCCATCCTCCTCACTCTTTCGCTTACCCCTTCTGTTCTCTGTCTTCCGCGTCTGTAATTGGTGAATTCTTTACACGTGATCTAACAAATGGCTGGCGGTGTTATTTATTAATATTCAAAAAGTTCAAAACGACTACGCATGCGCATATGGCTTCAGGCGGATTCTCGCCAAGACGAAAGACAAAATCGTTGTCAAGACATAAACTGAAGATGAGGAGCGTTTCAGTGTGCGTCAAGTCGGCCAAGACGGTTTCGCGGTGTTCGTTTGATGCAACATCTGCGTTTTTCAACAATGCTGGGTCGTCTTAGAACAACAGAAAGCCGCTTTCTTTAATGTACCTCGTGCTATTCGAAATGAGAAACACCGTGAAGTGTTGCTTTGAAACATTTGACGTGAACGCTTTCGTGCAACCCCGTTGACGTACGTGGATCTGTGAAACGAAAGTATTTGTCGGTTTTTATTAAACGCCAGGAGCTTGTCTAATGCGCGTCGCATCTAGTGCATGCCAGTTGTTAGCACCACTTGTGCGCACGCACGTATGCAGAGCAGCTGGAGGGTGCAATCAGCGCACCTTCAGGAACATTTCACGCGTGTCCAGCTAACCAGAACGTGGCATAAAAGAGCCAAAATGCGCTGCTTCGGGGCACCTCAGCAGGATAACTCTAATATTTAAAGAAGTTCTGCGCACCGGAGCCGCTAGGTGGCATAGGGCGGTGAGGGCGTGCTCACATCGCTCTCCACTTTATGAAACGCTTTAAAGCGGAAATTTTATTCAGGTCTACCTAAAGAGTGCGTCATCTTTTTTGTGAGGTTGTGAGGATTCGAAGGACACCAAAGTTTGGGACCTGGATCAGCTTCACGAGAAACTATCAACATTGAAAAACACGACGTGCACGAACGCAGCTCACCGTATCACCGGCTTTGGTCGGCGGCGCCGGGACGCTAAACTCTGCAGGGTGCGGCGACGGATGTGTGTGCGTCGACTGCCTCCCAACCATTTGACTGACATTTTCTGACCAATTTCAAAGTCAACGGTGAGTGCAATTCAGCTTCCCTTTCGGACTATAAGCCTTGCGCAGAGAAAAACAGAGATCGGCCCATACCCCTGTTTCTGCTGAGCATGCATGCATAAGGATGCCTAGAAATTCTTCGCCTGCATGGACGTCGACCAAGACCCTCCCGGCACATCTCTGGTGTCGGAAAGTCAACCGAACGACGTGAGTAGCGTCTCGTCAAATGAGGAACCAAGTAGTCACGCGCGAGCGCCCAGCGCCGCGTCTCACAATAACAAGAATAATGACGACGCGGGTCTGGCTCTTACTTAGACGGGGGACGAATCACACACCGTCCTTTCACGCAGAAGAAATGAAGAACCATAAACAAAGCCAGAAAGAACCCGAGAAGCGACTAGAGAAGAAAAACAAAAAGTCAGCAGGCCATTAGCCTGTCGATGTAGCACGAGACAGCCTAGTGAAGCGGGATTTCCAGCGCAGAAAACGCCGAAGCCTGACGCCCTTTCCAAAGGAAGACATAAGAGTTATCCCAAGACCGCACAAGGACCTCACAGTGAAAAATCTGTTTGGATCGGAGCTCTCTATGGCAGTGATAGAGGCCTGCCTGAACAGCTTTGGAGGAGAATTTTTTTTTGCTGTGGTTTTACCCCTAATCGAAGATCACATTACTGTCCACGCCACTTGAACAAGTGGCGGGCAGGCTGAGAGAGATCAACCAATTGAAAATCAGAGGATAGGTTCACCCCTTCAATGCGTACGTGGCCGACCCAGAAGACGTGCTGCGAGGCATCGTTCACGGACTACCACCCGGAACCACTCAGGCTGACCTGATGGCAAACATACGAATATGGACAAAAGGGGGTGAGGATAGAGACAGACAGGATGCTGGGCTCTTCGAAGACAGCAATAATAATTTTCAAGGGTGACGTGCTCCCCAGGTGTGTCTATTTTATGGCTGCAGAAGCGATCTGTTATCCATACAAGCCTACCATAAAAGTTTGCAAAATTTGTCGATCAACTGGACACCGAACCAATGTGGGCCCGACTCCAAAAGCCAAGTGTGGGACGCGTGATCCTACTGAAGGACACTGATGTGCCCTGAGCTGCGCCTATGCGGTGAAGGGCTTGCTACAGGAGGCAAATTGTGCAGAAATAAACTGAAAAATGTGGCTCCCGGAATATCACGATTGGAGACGCCTCAAAAACAAACAGACGTACCTACGACGAGAAGGAATTCCCGCAACTTGAGCAACACCGGTAGAAGCCTCCTCGCTGGTTTAGCTCAGACCGAGAAAAAGCGACGCTTCAGAAGCGGCAGACATTTAAATTCAGCTCCATATAACGATCAAGATCGAGATCAACATCAAAAACCCCGCAACAGCGAAACATCAGCAAGCCTGCGGAGGCCTCTCGCAAGCCAAACTTGAAGAAAACACCGAGCAACAGCTGGGAAACAAGCTCCGTCCATGCCAGGAAAGAAGAAGCATCAGCCGCAACCACTGGCATTAGCACGGAGGAAGTACAAAATAACCGACCAAACAAGGTGAGCTGGGCAAGTCCAGTGCCTCCCAATGTTCCGGTGACTGGTAGCCTCCAGTATAGGAAATTCCAGATGAGAACAAAAGATTAACACAAGAAATTAAACCGCTTAAACATCAATTGGCTGCGGAGCGTAAAAAAGTATAAACTGACCATTTCGTCAATCGGAAGCAAATTACAAAATGCAATTAGGAAAATACGAAACTTAGGGTCCGTAGACAACCCCACTGAGGGCACTAAAGAGGTGCGAGAGCGTCTAGCCGACATGATCGATAGCGCAGAAACGAGCAAGGAAATGATAGACGAAGACTCGTTCGCTACTCAATCAGGAAGCAGTGAACTAGTAAAGCAAGTGCAGACGCAGGTTCGAGCAAACAGGAAAAGCATAGCTACTTTACATAAACTTCTAGCTGATTTCATGGGGAAATGACAACGTTTTTGGAGAAGAACTGAAAATTCAGAGGCAGTATGTTAACAACGCTGTAAGGGGCTTGCAGAGGGCACTAAACAAATGCTCCCTGTCCGCCCCAGTTACTGACGAACGATCCAAAACGGGCCATGACAACGTGGACACGACCATGCAGCATGACCAAAAATAAGATAAAAAGTGTAGAACATTTAGAAGTTTGGCAGTGGAACTGTCGCACTTTTCGTGAGCGCGCCGCAGCACTCCAAAATTACAAGAACTCGGTACTAACTCAGCCAGACGTAATATGCCTGCAGGAGGTTGGGCCCAAGATGGTCAAACTGCAAGTATATTATTGTTTACAAAATCCAAATTATCCCCGCATAGCTTCACTGGTTAGCAAAAGTATTCAAGCAAGCACATAGGTTTGCGGATAAATCATCAGATAATCACCCTTCTTCCTCTGAAGAGAGGCAAAGTGAAAACCACAATATTATATATATACAGCCCTCCCAAAGATAAACACGAGGACTTTGGTGCACTGCTCAAAGATATCGTGAGTATTGCAGGGGCGAGAGATCGACTTGTGGTATTGGGCGACTTTAACGCACGCAGCACCACCTGGGGCTATTCGAGAGATTCCCTTAAGAAAACGCGCCTCGAACACACCGTATCCAAACTACGATTGAGCTTAGTTACCCTACCCACAACACCTACGAGGCTGGGTAACAGCGTAAGTCGAGACACGTTCCCAGATCTCACATTCATACGTAATATGAACGGCACTAACTAGACAGACCTGCACAGTAAAAGTTTTTACACCCAAAATGGTGTAAAAATAGTGCTTTTACGGTAAAGCACCCTTTAGAACACCCATAAACGGTAGATATTAAAAAAAGCACCCCTTTAGTTGGGGGCTTGCCTCGATAGCCCCCTAAATTGGCTCTAAGGGTGCTTTTGTGCCTGAAAAGGGTGCAGGTGACGATTGATTAGGTGGAATATGCAGCAAAAGAAGAACACAGAATTTAAATATCTTGGGTTTTACCTCCCGAAAACCTCGATATGATTGTGAGTGTCACCGTAGTTGAGAGCTGCAGAGATTTTGACCATTAGGTGTTGTTCTTAAACGGGTGCTGATATCGCATGGTGCACAGGCTTCTGCCGTTTCGCCTCCATCTTAATATTACTGCCACAGCCGTCATCGAACCCGCGACCTTAGCATTGGTGGCCGAGCAGCGTAGCTACAGTACGAATATGTGGACCTCACGTTAAATTACGGCCTAATTGACTTATAACGTGTGAAGTTGCTCTCCGAATACAGCAGAATACCAGCAGAAGCAAATCGCCTTTCCTCTCTAATGAAAATAACTGCAATCCATGTTACGAAAACTCTCCATAGCGTGGGGTATAAGCTACATGTTTGCTATGGATTATATGTACACACACAATATTCGCCCGAGTGTGTGTGTGTGTGTTTGTGCGCGTGAGCCTGCGCATGTTTTTGTGTGTAAGCGCAATAGTGTGTACACCCGTGCATGTGTGCGTGCACGTGTATGTGTGAGTCCGTGCTTGTGTTAAGCGTGCCTGTGCACATGTGTACGCCAATGCATGTGTACGGTTACGGTCGCATGTGTGTGCGGCCGTATATGTGTATATGTGTATGTGTGCGCCTATGCATGCATATGCGTGTGTATCAGCCCGTGCGTCCTCGATTTTTGTGTCAGTGTGCGGGGAGGGGGCACAGCTTCTTAGTGTTTAAGTCCCACACCTGTTCAGACTGAGAGTCTATATAAGAGGTGACTTGAATAATGGCGCTGGTCAACGCACTGTACACGGACTATTCATTACATGAAAAACAGCTGCACATTCTCGTACCTCATCATTTCTTACGAACCTGGTGTGGTAGCTAATTAGGTACGCTGAGGCGCTTCTGCGCTTCAAAAATTAGGATATGTCCAATACGCACAAAAAGATGTGACTGGGCTTATGCATAACCGTGATATATATTAACAATTTTTAACAAGAACGTGAATTCGGACAAAGTTGGCCTGTTAACGGTGAGTGTACAGTTTTTGTAGGTAGTAATCACACAGCGCTAGCTGGGCGAATGCAGCAGCTCTGCCGAAGTAGGCTTCCAGCCATTTACAACATCATGCTTTAGCGGGCCTGTTGCAGATGTCTGATTAAACGTGTCACTTAGCGAGTTCACACTGTTATGCGTGTTGTTGTGTAAGTGCCTGCATCATTCATACAATGAGTGATGTGATCACTTATCAAGGGCGCGATTAGTTGCTGATCGTACATTGTCATTGCACAGCTGAAAGTGCTTGATATCGTTATAAGATGCGCTTTAGGCTACATCGTAATAAGATTTCTATCAATACTCATATGTGCAACGTGCTTCTGCAGGTGTAAGCGTAAAAAAAACAAAAAGAAATATTTATGTACGGAGGCGCACTGTACGAAATGGCTTTTTTTGAAAATGGTATAGTTGGAGGTGCTAATGTGCTGCAAGCACGTCAAGTCGGTATTTTAAAATATTTAGGACACGTGTCAACAGGAAAGATCTAGTACACTTCCAAAGGCGCGTTGTTGCGGCCATCGCCGTGTGCTGTTTTCACTCGTTTCTCTTTGCTGTGTTCGTGGTTCGCTAACATCTGTGATAACGTTCGGCGTTATAACAGAATTGAGAGAGTATACGTTACTGTGGTAGCTATGTGTGGTAGCTCTAGCATAAGCCATGGCTGATGCAACGTAGACGGTGTCCGCGCGCGTTCGTGTCGTTTGAGAACTCGTACTTGCATGATTGTGTTTAACTGAGTATTCAGGCACAGGTTACGTTCATAAATCCCGTGGTCAATAACCGCTAGTAGGATGCCCCTGATTGCCATCGGAGGTTGGACTTGGTTGTCGAAATATGCCAGGCGCTTTTTCTGAAAGCAAGCTTTGAAAATATTTATTAAAAAAGAAATGCTTTCATATGTTCTAGGCAGTGCCTATTGCAGGCCCGTAACTATTTAAAAAGCAGACGAGCTATCACATCTTTTTATTAGATTACAATGAACTAAGATGATTGAATTTGAGATGACAAATTCCTGTGCTAGATTAGGTGCACAAAATACACATTTGCAGCCCTACGTCTATAAAGCAGCCAAATAGGAAGCACAGCATCAACTTTGGATTAGATGTCATGGAAGGAGCTTCTTGTGAGGGTAGAAAGAACGAGAAGATTGTTCATTTCTCATGCCCTCATAGAGGCAGCCAGAATCGTACTGACTGCTGAATTGTCACAAATCCTCGAATTGTTAAAGACGTGATTAAAGTCAGTGAATCTTTTATTTTTTGCAGATCTCTTCGCTGGTGCCACGCCCAAGATCATTTGTTCTCATGTGAAAGAGAAAGCAGACATGCCTTCAGTGTTTGTACATGAAGAGGTAAGTTTTTTGCGCGTTTTGATTGGTGATAGATGTTCTGAACGCTGTACTTTAAAATTGTTTTTTACACTGGCTCCGTACCCTATAAGGAATTGGATTCTTAGATGAGTTCAGGCCTTCGTTAGTGCCACTTTTATCTGTAGTCTTACACTTCAACTCAATTCGGGAATTTTCTGGAGGCTGGAAAGCTATCTTATCTGTGTCATACAAAATTATTGGAATGTATGGGTTGAATGCTTTGAGTTCAGTGTAATGCCAATTACACGCCATTCAAAGGATACACAAAGGCATTCTTCATATATGGTGCTGCCAGAACAGCTCGAACATCATTTTATAAGAAATTATAGTTGCTCTTATCACAGGACGAGAGGATGCCGCTGACGCCCTGAGTAGTCAACCCTAGCCCCATCCTAGAGCAAGCCTAGTTTCTGGACCTCCACGTGGATGACCGAAAAATCTTCCGTGTCAAAAAGGACGAAGAAGGTGTGACAGCACTGATGAGTTACTTTTTTTTAAATTTTCAACAATGTCTGCGGCCGCAAGGCCTTTAGGAACCACCGTGATTGAGCGGCTTTTTCTCGGCGTGAGTTTGGAGCTTATCGACTAAGTGGTTCAGGCAGTACGCACTGAAAATTTTAGTGTCACAATGCCTGGACAACTTTCTCTTGTGTGGTCATGGTAGATGATTAAATATTGTTATTTGTGTGAGTCATATTGCTGAATCATAGCTAGGCCATTCAATACCAAACGTCCCAGCCATTTTGGTGACCATCTGAAATATATTTAAAAAAACTGCTGACATACCGCGTTGAAAACAGTGAACTGCTAGAATAGTTCAGCGAGAAAAAAAGTTTTGTTTATGTGGCTGCCTTCTGAACTTCCTGGCAAATTGCCGTCTGATTGTTGTTTGTGGAAAAGTTCATTTTAAAAGTACCGCTCATTTTTTTCAAAACCAAACTCAGTCTACATGTTAAGTAAATGTGCTTGTGTAAGGTATTTGAAGCTAAGTAATATTAGTGGATATTTGCGCCACATTCACTTCCAAGAATCAAGCCAAAATGTATTGTGTTTGCATTTTTTTACGATGTTGCAGTTTGTATGAATATATGAGCAGTGAATACTTACTCCGCAGAAAGTATATTTTGAGAAAAAAAATATCTTTAGACCTCTCAAGCTGCTAAAATATACGAGAACATATCACGAATTTCACAAAATTGTCAATTTTGTCCTTATCGAGATGCAATTTGCGCCATGTGGTGATACAATGAAAACTCATATTTATATCTAAATTGAAAGGAAATAAAGTTCTCTTTACATTGAAAATCTTATCACAAAAAGGACAGGAAAGAGCACTTACTGTCAGTTGATTTTGATTGAAGGTGCTACGACTGCTTTTATACCGAGCACAAGAACAGGGCTCATGTGAAACGACACACGTGTGGTCATGACAAAATAATCTTCTTCGAGAAAAGAATACTCTTATTTGTAAAAGATACGTGAAGGTGTACTGATGCATTGATCTTTGGCTTTCCTGATAAAATGTCCTAAGCCCTCTTTCATTTTTCGTTCTTGTTTTTTTTTCAAAAACCCGGTTTTATGAAACATATGACTGCTCTTACATTCTTTACAGTGCACGGCCATGAGACTACCGTAGCCCTCTTTACCATTAAAAGCATGCTCTCTTGCTCGACCACTGAAGCATTGCCCAGTTTGTCGTATGTTTACATTTTAACATGTTAAGGGTATCTCATAAACAACATTAGATTGGCATTCAGTAACCTATTCTAGCTAAGAATGGTGCAAGATTGACTATTCCTGTTGCTGTAAGTACACAAACTTTTCAAAGCTTGCAAGGGGCAGAAAAAACACTATCATATCTGTTGGCTTTTTTTCTAAAATTGTGAGACATTTTATGTAAGTACCCTGTAACATGCAAAGGTCTTTGGTCATTCTGTTTAGCTTTTGGTCCTGTTTCCTATTCTTTACTTTCTTCAGGAGGGTTTCGCAAACGGGTGTGATGATGCTGTGTGGTTATTTGGGGTGATACCAGCCTAGGAGCGCTAAGAATGTTCTGCCTTTTGATAGTCGGCATTTAAAATTAGTAAAATGAGGAATTTTCCCCACATGTTTTCAGGCCACCCTTCAGAAGTCATGTTAGCACAAGTGTGAGGTCAGCCTTAAAAATTAATTAAAAGAATGAGGAGGCTGGATATCGCAAAAGCATCATCAAACCCGTTTGCAGAACCCTCCTGCAGAAATAAAGTTAAAGATAACAAGACCAACAGAAAAACAGAATGACCAATAACCTTTGCGTGTTATACCACTGAAGGTGCCTCACAATTTAAAGAAAATAGCCAGCAGATATGATAACAACTTGTTGTTTTCCACCCCTTTCAAGGTTTCAAAAATGTCTGCTAAACAGCAACAGTAATAGTCAAGCTTGCGCCATTTGTCACGAGAATCGGTTTGCTCAGTGCCAATCTAAAGTTTCTAGGAGCATTTTTTATGAGGAAGGCCAATGATCCTTCCATCAGTACACCTTCATTATGCTTTCCGAGAGTGAGTATTCTTTTCTCAATTAAGATTATTTTGCAGTGGTCAAACATGTGGTCGTCGCGCATGAGCACTGTTCTTGTACTCCGTATAAAAGCGGTCGTAGCACCTTCAATAAAATTCAGTTGACAGTCGGCGCTCTTTCCTGTCCTTTTTGTCTCTTCCTGAAGTTGTCACGCTGTCACTTGAACACAACCACAATAAACCAACTCGCCCAAACTAAGCTCTTGTTGCTTAACATGTACACCGAGTTTCGTATGAAAGAAGGAGCGGTGATTTTAAAATAAAATTTTCCACAGACAACACCTATACGGCATTCCAGGAAGTTCAGAAGGCAGCCACGTGACCAAATATTTTTCCTCTCCTAGATATTTTATAAAATCACTATTTTCAATGCCTCACAAATGTTTCGAATAAATTTGAGATGGTCGCCAGAAAGTCTGGGACTTTTGGCAAGAAATGACCCAGCTGTGTCATTAGTCATAATTATGCATTATTTTATGTATTTTGTGTGTCCTGACTCACTTTTGTGTTCCATTTTAGCTTATTCTGTTTCTGAATATTGTATTGCTTTTTAAGTACTCGGTGAAGGTCTATGTGCGAAAACCCGTATATGTTCGGGTGTACATCATTTCTCGTAACCAATACATATACATTCAGGAATACAAAGCTGAAACCACTGTTATTGTATACATTTGAAAAGATTATCGGTATATATTTTCATGTACCTCACTTCCTGGAAACGATTGTGTGCATAAAGGCGTACATAGTGAAATCTTGGTGATTTTTTATATTTGAAACAATTATAAGTATATATTTGCTCGTATTTTAATTCAAGTAACCGATTATGTACGTGAAGGAGCATTAAAGTGAAACCACAGGTATTGTAGACGCCTAAAAGAAATATTAGGATATATTTGCATGTATTTCATTTGTAGTCTCTGTGTACTTGAAGCATTATACTAAACTGAAACCACTGTAATTTTATGTTTCGAAGAATTGTCAATAAAGTGAAATTGAAACAATAAATTAAACATTTGAGGTGTTGGATCTGTTGTGTACGTATACGTGAGCATGTTACACGTCTGGTGATAAAATTGTGTGGCGAAAAAAAGCTTACAGGAATCAAATCAAATCAAATCAACTCATTTATTTTCCCGAAAAGAAACAGGTTCTGGAGAGGTTCACTGGCTAAAAGCTGTTTATGGACAGCTTGACGAGGCCAGTCAATGCCACCAACTACAAAATAAGTTTTATTTGCCTAATATTTATTGGAATATGCAGGGGCAGCAAGGCCTAGTTTTCTGTAACGCGCATTATGCATATACTGTCAAGTATATACAGATTCGGAATGAGTTCATACATGATTGCACGTGTTAATACTTTTGACCACACGCAATGAATGAAGCTCGACAGGCGGCGCACCATTGTCAATCAGGACCACTTTCTTCAAGTAGTGTGTGATAAGTGCATGCTGATATAAATTGGTGTAGTCTGAAAGAATACTGGCACCCCTGCCTTGGGCACTCAACACCCTTGTGGACCCTTCTCGCACCCTCTTCAGTGGGTATTAAAAAGGTGAAGGACATTGAAGGAACCCTCCTGTAAGGGTGTTTTTGTAACGCCCTACAGTTTTTTACATGTACACCCTAAAAAAATATTGAGCAAAAAGGGTGTCTTTTTGTTCCACAACAATAATCGTCATCAGGCTTGCGTGCGCTTCTTTTCTTGAAAACTCGGCGCTGGCCACTTTCCTATCGAGAATTCAATGTGACCCTCATAATGGGCATCGATCGTGACCGGAATGTACCGGGCGCGGGGCAATAGCGCAAGGATGGAACGCAATATAGATGACGATTATTGTTGTGGGACAAAAAGACACCCTTTTTACTCGCTATTTTTTAGAGTGTACACTCTATTCTAAGAGTGCATAGAGATGCACCTTTTTGAAAGATGCTGAATTAACACCCGTAGGGGGTCGTCCTTGGGACAAGCCGATATACACCCTTTTGGGTGTAAAAGTTTTTACTGTGAGAATCTCGGCAGCAATCACTACATAGCCAGCATTTTGCTGACAACTCCAAAATTACGTAGGTTGATAGGAGACGTGGGGATCACTGACTGGGAAAGGTATAGACCGAAGTCGATTGGGGAATGGTCAGAGTACATAATCTCCGTTCACAAACAAACATCTAAACATATCGCAAGAACAGCAGAGACACCAGCAGTCGACAGGCACCTGCTGCACCTGTGGAAGAGCAGGCGCTGTATGCTGAAAAGGAGGAAGAACCAGCGACATTACCGGAACCTTCTCCGCAGAATCGTGGCTTTAGGAGAGGAGGCCAATTAATACGCTAACAAAATTGCACTTGAAAGATGGATCCAGTTTTGCAGCTCACTAGAGGACACTCTGAGCACTGGAAAATCTTCTGCCTTGCTAAGAAACATGCTTGACACAGAAAAATCAAAATCAGCCACGAACAGAAAACGGCAACAAATAATGCATGATTTTCCGGGCACGGAGGAGGAGTTAATACAAGCACTTAAGGACAGATACATAGGAGAAAATACCGATAAATTCAGTATTGAAACGCAGTACACTGGTACGGAAAAACGATAGACTCGATGCCCCAATCACTAAGGAAGAGGTCTTTGCGACTGCCCAAGCAGCCAAGAGAAATTCTGCCCCTCGTTCAGATCAAATCACAAGTGCAATAATAAGGAACCTCAGCGATAAGGTCATAGAGGCACTAACAAATCATTTTAATGACAACTGTTGCCTCAAAGGGAAGATACCGGAGGAATGTAAAGTAGCCAAAATTTTTACCATACCGAAACCCGGAAACAAGCCATCCCTGCTGGCACTCAGACCCATATCTTTGTTGCCATGCATGGTAAAACTTTTCGAAAGGGTTATTCATTATAGGCTCCAAAACTTCATGAATGGCAGCAGCTAATCCTAGCCACTATGCTGGGTTTCTGCGATGGCCTCTCCACTCAAGACGGCGTATCTCCTAATACAAGAAGGAGCTTTGAGCTATGTACCAACGGAAGAAGAACATCTAATACTAGTCCTCGGTTTAAAAGGAGCATTCGACAATATCTCGCATAAGGCCATCCTAACAAAATTAAAGAACATCGATTGTGGGGAAAACACCTACAATTACATCAAGGTATTCCTTACAGAAAGACGGGCTTCGGTAAGCATAGCACAAGTCACGTCAGACGCTTTTGATATGTCAAACAAAGGTACCCCTCAAGGAGCCATTCTCTCTCCCCCTGCTCTTTAATATCGTCATGTTGGAACTCACGCGATCTCTGGATGAAGTGCCGCAGTTAGGGTACACTCTCCATGCGGATGATATCACCCTATGGGCAACGCGTGGATCTCTGGCTAACAAAGAGCAGACACTTCAAGAGGCTGCAACAGCAGTTGAAAAATTTGCGAAGGCAAGCCGGCTCAGCTGTTCCCCAGAAAAATCTGAAATTATCAGGGTACATGGATGCAAAAATGACGGAAACATTGACATACACATTGAAGGTGTTAAATAATGTAAGGTAACACTCGCATGTATTCTAGGTTACAGGGTTCGAAGCAATGGACGAGCGAAGCATACAATAAACTTACTAAAATCAGCCACTAAACAAGTTGCACGAATGATCCATAGAATAACATACCACAAAAAGGGAATGAAGGAAGGAGACACTATTAGATTAGTACAGACACTTGTACTGTGTAAGGTTACGTATATTTTACCTTTCCACACGTTAAGTAAATCGGAAGAAGAAACCATCGTGTCTATATTAGGGGCGCCTACAAAGTGGTCTAAGGGCTGCCGGTAAGCACACCAACCCAAAAGCTTTTGGACCTCGGTATATTTATTACATACCCTGAGCTAAAGACAGCTGTACTGAATGTGCAGAGAAAGTCAAACGAAAGCAGCGAGAGAGATACTTGCTAGGGTGGGCTTTCCGCCATACCCCCAGAAACTGGACGATACTCTTGTAGAAATCCCGGATACCATTCGCAGCAAGATCTCGATCTTACTGCTGCCAAACAACGTGGACGTAAAAACAAACATAAAGCGCAGAGAAGAGAGAGAGAGTGCAATGGCTCCGAAAAATATTAGAAACACATCAAATGTTTTGTATGTGGACGCTTCTAGGTACAATTTTAAGCGGTCAGTTGCATCAGTGTATACTTAGCAACGACAACTGCATGGTGGCATCTGCATCGCAGTACAGGTCCTCGATCGCCAAGGCGGAATGCTTTGCCATTGCCTTTGTAATCAATGCGCAGGAAGAAAGAAATGAACCGCAGACAATTATCATTTCCGACTCGCAGGAAGCGTGCCGTTTCTTTTTAAGAGTGCGTCTTCCGGTAAAAATAAGCAAATACACTATAAAACGAACAAATAGAGGCTGATCTGAAGTCTAGGACATGAAGGCCTGGAGGGGAACGAAGGTGCCGACGCTTGTTCTCGAGGGCTCACAAACCGAGCAGAGCTTCGACAGCACATTCTATCCTTTGAAACTCTCTAAGAGGAAGCTATCTAGGAGAATAATGACCCATCTAGAATGGCCCCTGGCGAAATTCTTGATAACCAGTGAGGCATACGACAAAAATACAGCGCCTCCCACAAATTATTAGAAGGGGAGGATGCGATTGACCTCCGCAGAATTCAAACGGGGGTATTTCCCAATCTTCAAGGATCACACAAAATTTTTTCAACGCTGTAAGGCGATGCGTGTCCGTGGTGTGGCGGCTCGCCATCGCTCTACCACATTTCGTGGGAATGCCGTAACCGACCACCAAATTTAGATACCTTTTTAGGTCGGTACAAGCTTTGTAATACTTTCGAGCAATGGGAGGCGCAGCTCACAGTACCCAGAGATGCAGCTCACAGTACTGCGTCACGTCAGGCAGGCGGCATCAGCCAGTGGAGCCCTGCACTTGGGGCCCCACCCATCAAGCTCATGACCACTGTCCCATACCATTGCGAATAAACTTTTTCCTTCCTTCTTTCCTTCCGCGCACCGCACCAGAATCACCTGGACTCACGAATGTCCAAATGAAAAAAAAATGTCATCGCAGGGCTGCTAGTCAAGCGTTCCTATCAGTCTTGCTGTAGTTTTACCTTGCGTGTGCACAAGTCGGCTGAATCACTAGTCACAAAGTCACGCCCTGTGGTCACTGACAGGATCTAACAAGAAGCGCGTTCACTGTGTCACAGCACAAACAAAACACATTCAGAGAACTTGACTAGCTATAACTGGACGATCTACGATGTACGACGAGAGACGCCATGGCTAGAATATAAATTATAGAACTACACAACGTTGCCAGTTCAGTAACGCACATTTCACTCGCTTTTGCGCAGTACCGTTTATGCTCATATAGGGAACCGTCTATCCCACGACCCATTTCCTTTCATTTCGTTTCATTTACATCTATTCACCGGAAAAACTCAACCCAAGAATTGATTTTTTATGAACATTTGAACCTTCCAGGGAGTGCTCCAGGAACATAAGCGAGGAAGAAAGGGTAACGTGTCGCTGCTTTGATTGATTTGTGAAGTTTAACGTCCCAAAACCACCATATGATTATGAGAGACGCCGTAGTGGAGGGCTCCGAAAATTTTGACCACCTGGGGTTCTTTAACTTGCACCCAAATCTGAGCACATGGGCCTATTACATTTCCGCCTCCATCAGAAATGCAGCAGCCGCTGCCGGGATCGAGTCCGCGACCTGCGGAGCAGTAGCTGCGTACCTTAGCCACTAGACCACCACGGTGGGGCAAGGTGTCGCTACTTTGGAAATTTGTTTTTTCAAGGGACCTTAACGTGTCCAGCATCACTGCGTCGTGGCACGGGAGTTCGCTGTGAAAGGCCCTCACTCCTACCATGTATTTGGGCGGCCCTTTGGGCCCTTTCCTTTCAAGGTCACTCTAACACTGGCGCTCGTTGCGAGAGAAACCTGGGAAGGCGCAAGGCAGTGGCATTTTTGGGTGTGTTGGTAAACGAAACTAGACAACATATTGAGCACTGACAGGGACATAAAATCTCTCATGTTTTCATGTCTCTGATGTCTCAATCTGCTAGCGCTCAATGTGTCGTCGAGGAGCAAAACAAGAAGTGATGAACCGGTGTCTCTTACTGGAACATGCTAATCTCTACTGATGGGCAATCAGTAGACTTCGATTTGACATCGCAGTCCCCTCATGGTTAGAGCGCACGCTGCAAATTCCTATTTCTTCCACAACGCACAGAAGAATTCTCCTACCAGCGCTACTTTGGAAGTTGAGACCCAGTGCCTTTTATACGGGATGGCCAGCGGATGGTTATTACACGGGCTATTGCTGGAGTGTTCAAATGTCGGTAACGTATATTTAAAAGAGATTTCATATAATTTTTTACGCATGTTAATGACCTTGAAATCTGCTGATGTTTTCAATTTCGATGACATATTTTGTGCTCTCAAAATTCAGTTTTTACCCAGTATAACACTGGTTTTCCTTGCACGATTGACGTTAATGCATCTTATTTCGAGCACGCAAGATAGAAACTTGCATAGGCACACTCACCGCCCCTTGAGAGTGCTGGCAACTCTCTTTGCGAGAGTAGAGGCTTGTCCCATAGTTCACTCTCTTTTCAGGAGTGTTGCGAACTCCTCTGCACAGAGTAAGCACACTCTCTCGACAGAGTGCTCGTTTTCTGGCTAAACGAGAGTGAACAAGCTCCCGCGCCAGAGTACAGTCACGCTTCTGAAATGGAGTTCATATACCCTCGGCGGGAGTTGCAGTACTCTCTCACATAGTTTTGCAATCTGTTAGGGCTAGAGTGCATCGACTCACTCTAAGAGTATATTTACGCCTTCAGCGCTAGGACTAACGTCTAAAAAAGAATGTGGAACATTTTGTATCAGTAGTGAACTGCATGTATAGCTTCAAGCTTACACCCCATCTGCAGGACGGACATCGGTGTACACATATTAATACGCAACACAGCAATCAACAACACTCAACATGCACCTTTCGCACTTACTTTTCTTTATTGCCTTCCTGACTACAGGTCAAGCTAATATGAGAATCACTATCACACGTGTTCCATGCGTGATAACGCGTCAAACAAAGATATTCAATCTTCAACACAGTCGGTAGTCTTATACACATCTCGCACTTTTATAACAGCTTCCACGAAACACTCATTAATGGATAGAACTCTCACATCACAGTGTCTGTACTATAGCATACTACGCCAAACCGAATGAATACCAAGTAAAATATAACATCCAAATTTTGCACAGAACTATCACAAGGCGAAAATCGAATATCATATGGAGTAAGAGGTAAATCTTTTTTTAAAGTCCTCTGTAAAATGTCCCAAAAGAAAATAGCGTTCTTACAATCAATAAACACATGTTCAATTGTATCAGCTTTGTTAAACAGGAGACAGCTGCTTCCCCATGGTACATACATCCCTCTCTCTTCAAGCCACGTTTTTACTGGCAAGGTTCCCGTATGAAGTTTGAAAAAGAAGGTTTTCACATTGGGTGATATACACATGTTGTTCACTCGCTTTAGTACGTCACGACCATATAATTTTTCATACTTTGAACGGTACAAGTGCACAGGAAAAACATTCTGTATTAGGTCTTTCATAAGGCGCTTTCTTTTCACATTAGTTCGGTAATCTATCGAAAACCTCACCCTTAGGAAACGATATGAGAACACAACTTCGCGCAAGAACGGTGACAAGGTGTGTCGTTCTCGCCTGTCTGAAGATACAAAGAAGTCAGGCATGTGGTCTAACAGTGTTATTTGAAATAAAAACGTAAAAAAGAGTCTCTCTGGTCTCTAATGAGCAGTAAACGTGATAGTACTTGATTAAGAAACAGATGGCACAGAGACAGCCCTCCTTGCTTAACTCGCCGAAACAAGTTCGTTCTAGATGTTCTCTCCCATGTAGAGCTCGAGATGAACGTGGCGAATATCCTGTGGACTTTGTGAATGCTTTTAAGCATACAACTAAGCACTTGCAAAAGGAACTAAATTTTAGCAGCCAGAAACACGTTGCATACAGCTGACCGAGAGAAAATTGATAAGCCACGACCGCCCGATTCTTCGGCGCTCACGCGCAGTTCTTCAGCCTTTCCAAGCCAAAATGCTTCACTGTCTTGATACCTGTCCAATGGTGCCCCTAGGTAACGACTAGGTGTCGTGAGCCACTGAATATTTCCAAAGGAACTGGGCGTGAAGTCCCAATTACCATGCCATAAACCAATGCTTTTCTCTTTGTTCATTAAACGTCCACTCGTGTCACAAAACCTTTGAGTGATTTTTAATAACGAAGTGACACTCTCTCTATTAACAGCAAAAAAAGCAATATCGTCGGCGTATGCCAAAACACGCACTTCAAATGACTGCAACCTGAAACCATTAATCCCTGTGTGGTGAACAACGTTCTAACGCAGTGGCTCCAAAAATAGAGTGAAGAGCAAAGGACTTAAAGGACACCCCTGGCACACGGAGGAAAGTACTTGTATGCGCTGTGAGAGTTCTCCATTAACAAATAAATTTGTGGTTGAACTTTTGTATGCCAATCTAATACCTTTACATATGATCGCACCAAGACCAACGTACTCAGCTAGCATGAAGAGTATATTGTGTGGAACCATGTCGAAAGCCTTGGCTAGATCAATTTGCAACATAGCTACTTTTAGAAGTGCAGCTTCACAATACTCCAAAATGCTCCTGGCAACATGAATATTTGTGAATATGCTCCTACGGTTGATCACGCAAGTTTGATGTGACCCGACCAACTTGTGTGTAGCTCCTTGCAACCTCCTAGCCAGAACTTTCATAAGCACCTTATAATCTACGCTTGTTAGCGTGATTGGCCTGTATCCTGTCACTTTGCGTAAAACATGTTGCCCTTTTCCCTTTAGGAATCAGCACGGTGTGTGCCCGAATAAACGATGGAGGCCGAGTTCCGCGATCTAAAGACTCTGAAAAAACCTCCTGCATTGCGGCGGCCATATCCTCCTTGAACGCCTTGTAAAAGGCGGCATTAATGCCATCTCGACCAGGTGATTTGCCCATGCCAAGATCATCTATAGCCTTCTCAATTTCCCCTATACTAATAGACATTTCCAATAAATTCTTGTCCTCAGCATTAAGTGCCGGCATTTCTATCAAGAACTCATCTACAAAACCCGGCTCCTTTGGTTCGCGATAAGCAAACAAGTCCTGATAATAGTTTTCAAAAGCTTTCATAATATCTTTATGTTTTCTCAATATTTTACCATTCCATTCTATCTCTAGTATGTCGTGAGCTCGCGCATATGCCTTTTCATCTGACAAGGCTCGCTTTGTCAGGGCTTCACCTACGAAATATCTCTCAGCTCTTGCTCGTATAATTGCGCCTTTATATTTATCTTCTTCAAGACATTCAATTTTGTTTTTGATAACCTGCAGTTGATGTGTAATTAAGCCCGTGTTTTCTGCTTCAGTTTTCACTAAATCATTTAGCTCTGCCCGTAGCTCACGTTCCTGTTTTCGAGCTTGATACTGCATGTAGCTACCACACACTATTGCTTTCATTTTTATCTTTTGCTTAAATGCTTCCCATCTTTCCGTGGCACTCCTTTCTGCATTTTTGAAAAAATTTTCGATTTCCTTGTTTGTCTTATCTACAAACCCTTCGTGCGTAATTATCTTAGTATTCAGTTTCCATGTTTCGCATACAACCTTTTTTGCGCTTTCTACCTATCTTAAACGAGACTAAGCAATGATCACTGAAGGAAACAGCATAAACGTCATAGTTCTGACATAAAGGTACTATTTTAGAACAAACATATGCTCAATCTAGTCGTGCGTGACTAGAAACTCGAAAATGTGTGAAGTGTTTGCGAATGCCACCCTTCGCAAACAGAGCTACATCATGTAAAAAGTACTTATTAAGGCTGTCTCTAAGCAAACCAACGCTCTCATACCTAATTTAGCAGTATACGTGCAATCTTCTAGGGTCAAAACCCAATTGAATTCATCCAACAGAATCACACATTTCTGACATTCAAAGTACGCTTGCATTTCCCGAAAAAACAAACATCTAGCTGTCTCTCGAATTTGTAGGTGTGTATACACAGATAACTCTAAATTTAGTGTTCTCATAACAAAAGTCACACAAAACAAAACGCCCATGTAGACAACTTTTGACCTCTTCCACTACAACACTGAGAGAGTTCTTGACAAAAATAATACATCCGGCTGAAGCTCCCACTGCTTAGCTCACACACGCATTGTACCGCAGTGAAATTTCTGCTACCAAGCTATCAGTCGCGTCCTCAGTACTAACTTCAGTCTCCTGGACTACGAGCAAGTCAAGGTCTTTTTCTTGCATCAAGCGCTTCAACTGGTAGTGTTTGCGACGCATTCCTAGACCACGTACATTCAGCGTACCAATGCGTAAAGGCGCAGTCATGCTAGCCATGCTGATGACAAAGATGAAAACTACAATGCGGCGCTTACCGTGTCTCGTATACCATCCAGTGGTAAAACCGGGGTCGTACGCGTCTCGATCCTGTCCCCGAACCGGCGATGATGACGCGCGACCGGGATTCGAGGGCATATTTTTTACTCTTAGCGCCCTCGACGCGATGCCACAGACGCTCCGGGCGTTTCAGGATGCGTTCCGTGCTTTCCACTTGGTTACGCTTGCCGTGTCCCGTGGTCGCTTCCGGAGACTTTGCGCTGACTTCTGGGGTAGCGATCTCGTTACTGGTACCCACGTCTTCCTTCATCGATTCTTGAATGTCCTGCTGGCCGCCTGTTGCGGCCAACTCCTCGGATTCTTTCGTTAAGTCTTTGCCGTCTTGCGTTGTCGCGTCGGCTGTCTCTTTCCCAGTTGCCTGAACCGTGGCGTCGGGTCCCACGCCATTGCTGCCAGGGGCCAACTTTTCAGCCTCTTCGGCGTCCATAAGATTATCTTGGGCGTCGTCTGTTGGCAGTGCGGTCTTCGTATCTCTGGCATAACTCCTGACGCAATCTTGACTTTCATGTCCAAACGCTCAGCATACACCACAGTGGGGAGTCTGGCAGTCTCGTCGTATATGTCCTTGCATGTGACACCTTAGGCAAAACGGTGCCCGACCCGGGGCCACAAGAAGGACGGTGCCCCCTCCAAACTAAAAAGATGCAGCAAGTCTTCTAGCACCACGCCTTTCTTCAGTTTCAGTCGCACCACCCTCGTCGTCGATATCGCCCCGCCGCGGTGGTCTAGTGGCTAAGGTACTCGGCTGCTGACCCGCAGGGCGCGGGTTCGAATCCCGGCTGCGGCGGCTGCATTTCCGATGGAGGCGGAAATGTTGTAGGCCCGTGTGCTCAGATTTGGGTGCACGTTAAAGAACCCCAGGTGGTCTAAATTTCCGGAGCGCTCCACTACGGCGTCTCTCATAATCATATAGTGGTTTTGGGACGTTAAACCCCACATATCAATCAATCAATCGTCGTCGATATCGCGTGTTCAAAACCCGCGACGGTCCAGTTGTCGTTGGAAACCTCCAGAACTTCACCAAACTCCCCTAACGCTTGTCGAATGCATTTATTCAAGACGGCAAAGTCAACCCAGTGGATTTTCACGGTTACATCATATTGGATAGGGTCGATGATAGCACAGAAGCCACACTTGACTCGGAGTCCACCTGTTTTGAGTAATGCATCTTTGTCATCCTTGCTTCGCATCTTCACCAGCCAGATGTGATTCATCTGGAAGGCTCTAATGCCAGTGATCGCCTTGATGAGTCCAACTTCTTCCAACGGGGCCCGAAAGCCTTCCAACCGGTATGGTCTTTTTTCCAAATCACCGTGCAGAAACGCACACTCTTCCATACGGTCACCGGACGGCAATGTAGGCAAAAAAAACTGGTAATCCGATGATGCAGAAGGGAACATAACACCGCGGCCAGCAGCGGCCACCGAAGTACCTCGCACGGAGCGAGCCATTACACGTCCGTCTCCCACCAAAACCACTTACACAGCAACCGGTATTTATACTCATGATGCCCAGCCCCCTTCTAGTGGGGGTGGCGCTTCATTTCTAATACGCGTTTTGAAGAGCAACTATACATCTAGCATGTGTAACGACCTAGTGATCTTTAGGTACTCTGTAGGCACGTCGACCTTTTATTATAAAACTTCATGACATACAACGTCGTTTTCAATACTAAATTTCAATTATCAGATGCGATTCAGCATATCGGCTCCATGCGGCGAAGCCACTTGTGCCTAAGCCTGAGAGCTGTACGTACTTAGGCGCTTACAAACACAGTTGGGACAATCTCTCAGCGACGCTGGCTGAAAAATAATCTACGAACGTCACGATCCGCCATTCGATCCGACTTGCGACGCAGCGGTGTGTACTTGTATGCCAGAAAAGCAAAGCTGGTCGGCAAAACCACAACTCAAACGCATTTCTGGCAATCTTTATTTGCTTACCTCATCTACTTTTCAATACAACAATGGGACGCTTGCCGATCGCTCAAACGTCAACCTTCGCTAGCCACCACACCGAGATCAGTCGAAGTATATGTGACCCGTACGAGTACAACCAACACCCTTGGTACAACTCCCTGCGAAAGTTGGCCTAGCTTGCCAGCCGAGCCCGTCATACATGCCATCGGCGCTTTTGTGTTTATTATTATGCCAAGCCAAGGAGTAAGAATGACTGTACAGTGGACCCGTCGGTTAACATGAATGAACCATTCTTTCTTGCGCAAGGTGTGCGCAAATTGAGCGATGAGCATCGATGCGACGTGCTTTCAGCATGCGGCGCAGCGCACAGGGGCCACTGCCGACAGCCGCCGGGTGCACTCGCCGGCACTTCGCTGGATTATACGTGGAACCACAGGCTTGTCGTTCGGTGCCCGTTTATAAAGTGATACGATGAGACACTTTCGTGCACAAGCAATTGGGTTTTTAGCTATCGCTTATGAAGTTCCAGTGATCAGTTTACAGATGCAAATCAACACACTCTAACACGACCGCTGATTGATTGATATGTGGGGTTTAACGTCCCAAAACCACTATATGATTATGAGAGACGCCGTAGTGGAGGACTCCGGAAATTTAGACCACCTGGGGTTCTTTAACGTGCACCCAAATCTGAGAATATGATAACACGACCGCTGCACTATAACATATCGTGGCTTGCGCAAGAAAAGACACCTAATAAATATACTATGCGCGTACTTATCGAGCATTGCAGTCGATATAAAACTTCGGCGTACGTCAACCAGCACAAAAAGGTAGTAATGGCTAAGGCATGCGACATTAAATCATCTGTCACAAGTTCTCGGTAATTTTCATATATTTTTGTTTCTATGTTGCGAATTCTCTAAAAAACATGGTGTCTTGGTATTAGTGGGATGTAATGCGTGGCCGCCAGTAGTTCACGAATCATATAGGCGCAAGGTTTAGTTAGAAACAAAAATCGCGTATGTGCTCAAACTACGACTCGTGAAGCAGAACAGTGCGTTTTCCTTTGGCCAGTTTTTTTTTTTTTTAATAAAAAGTGAACATAGCCCAACGTTAGTTGAAGATATTGGCGTATGCTGTAAGTTGCAACATTTGCTGAAACAGATACAAAATATATGAAACGGATACGAAAGGATGTCTCGGATTGACCGATGTATTGAATACTTTTAAAACTGAAATTATTTACTTACTTGAATGCTCAATCCGCCACATGCAATACATCAGTCAAACCGAGACATTTTTATTTGTTTCAATATCCACAAATCACACGTAAACAGTTTGCCACATCTTTCACTGTCCAAGCATTTTCATCTACCAGGTCATTCGTCTGACAGGATTACGGTGACGCTATTAGAATCAGGTTTCAAATCACACCATGATCGCCAAATTCGAGAATCTTTCTTGATCCAATAGCGTGTCCAATCTTTCTTGAATTCAATAGCGTGTTATCCGGCATTAACGATTGCGTAGGCAACGTGTCATGCCGTTCTACGGTGCCCTAATGTCCGCATTTTTGCAAAATATTGAGAAAAGCATCTCTAACGTATTCTCTGGTTCGTAAAAGTTATCAGATATTTTTTTTAGTTTTTTATGCGGGATCATTGTCGTTAATGGTCCATATTTCAAATGCGTTTTTAAATGCCGGTAATCTTGCCTACTGTAATAAATCTTTTTCTAATGCTTTTTTAGTATTGTCACGGCTGTTTCGAAAATCTTCTGACCCTCATATGCTGATCGCACGTCTTTTGTCCTCATGTGTTTATGCCTGCTCATAAAAGCGCCCAAATACTCGTATTTATGTTCATCCTTACGAAGGCAGTGCCACGGCCGAAATGTAGAGTAATCAAGTACACTCTAAGGCAAAATTACCCAAAATAAGAGTAACGGAGCCCAACAGGCGCACGCGATGAACAGATAGTTCGTTGAGGAGGAACCACAGAGGGAGCGTGCCGCGCGAAACTACTTAGTCTCCAAACAAGCTCCAAAGCGATGAACTGCCTGGGGTTGCAGGCAGCGCAAAAAGCGTTGCAAAGGTGACCAGCCCTCCTTTTCCTCTCTTCTTCTCCTCTGCGGGCTCAGTCTTTCCCCGTATTTTGCCAGCGATGGTTGGCGTTGCGTTGCGCTCGACCACGGCCGCCTGGATTCGACGATTTAAGAATTACGACGTGGTGCTTGTGTGTACACTTGGATGAGCGTGGGCAGCTGCTTTTGTGTTTCGCTGCACCCATGAAGTCTGGAGCAAGTCTCGACACGTCACCACGCCGCGCTGTATATCTCTGGCTTCAAGATAGTCACGACCAACTTATGACAGCAACAGTTGGGAAGGCCAATATGGCGGCCAAGAAGGCAACAGGCCTATTGAATACATACTTCAGTCTGACTCAGGGCAGAAAACAGCGCTAGATTCAAAGGTAAGTAGGTTATTCTTCTTTATTCTACTCGACTTGCGTGTGCGATACGGATCGCGCTTGCCGATAAAGGGTTCGGTAGTGTTGTATATTGCACGCACGAAATGCATCGCGGAGATCAGCTTTGGCGTCTGCAGTTCGCCTGCGCTTTGCGACCGCCTGGAAATTGGCCGCCATTTTCGTCAGCCTCCCGTACGCTCGCTCATAGAGTGCTCGCCTGTCTTCGCCGCCGCGATAAGCTGCGGGCTCACGATATTGGGCCGAGACCTCGTCGCTGTGTTATGAGTCGTCGAGAACACGTTGCCGGTTCTCGTAAAGAGCTTGGTTGTATCATGTCGCGCGCTGTATATGCACAAGCACGGGCAGGCGGGGCTTTCGCTAGCGTCGGAACTCACTGAAAATTGCTCACCATTACAGTTGGCTTTCCCGTCAGTCGGTCGCAAGCAGCTCGGCGCCGTCCGTTAGCCGCAGCGGCGGACTCGCGTTTGCGCGCTACATTCGCTCGAGTTTGTGAAAGAGCCGCATTACCGTCGATTTCTTCGGCGCTAGCTCCAAACCAGCTCAGCGCTGTTCGTGGCGGCCACCACGCGTGCGCTCGCTCTCCTGTTCGAAGTTCGCTGGCGGCAGACACTCCACGTGCAGCGCCGTGTTTGGTCTCGCGTTCGCCTGCTCGAGCTGAACGACGTCGCTCGCTCAGGGCTCGCCGACTTGTTAGCAGCATGGTGGTTGGCGGCATTGTGGCTGCGGCCGCCGCTCCTAAGCTGTTGCTCTACGGGGATTGAAATGAGTCTTTGACGATGTGTGACATCACGACGAAATTATTAGCATGTCATATCTCACGTATGCTTTCATTCATCTTGCACGTATTTCTTATATGCAATTGTATTCATCTTCTGTCACGTGTAACTCACTATTTTACATTTTTTTTTGTGTAGCCGTGGGCACACACTGCGCTGAAGAATGTGCGCTGGCGTCTGCGACACCTGTCATTCATTTCTTTCGTCAGATCAGCTTCAGAAGGACTGTGCGAGATGTGGGGTTAAAGTTATTTGTGTGTCAAATTTTAACGCTTGTTTTTATAGTAACGTGCACGTATTCATCATATGCGTGCATCTTCATCTTCTGTCATGTGTGTCTAACTATCTTACTATATTATTGTACGTGCAGCCGTGAGAACACAACAGACAGAGGCTGCGCGCGCTGGCGTCTGCAATGTCTGTCATCTATCGCTTCCGTTGGAGGAGCTCCCCAAGGAGTGAACAAGATTTCACAACGAGACTGGACTTGTACGATTCACCATGACTTTACCAAAAATAATCGAAAAACTTCATGTGTATGTAGAAGAATAATGGATTTTGATGTCTAACTCTTGTGTTTAGTTGTTGCCGTGACTACGAAAGCAGTTACACATGGTTGGCTAACTACTTTTTTGCGTGTTCTTTCTGCGCAATTCGTTGCTCACTTTGCAAAAAAACAGGCGAAAAAAGTATTAGGCCTGGCAGAAAATAAACAAAAAAACAATGCTCGAATTGGGGACAAAAAATTCATCCGATTGGAGTTTTTGACTGCATCAAACGTTCGTCCGGCAATGTGCAACTGTGAGGACTAATGGTTGCCCGGTAAAGTGCAAATGTGGAGATTAACAGTTGCGCTATAAGGTTCAAGTGTAAGGAACTAATGTTAGTCCTTTGAGGTGAATTGTGGGACTAACGGGTACTTACTAAGTTTTAAATGTGAGGAATATATATATATATATATATATATATATATATATATATATATATATATATATATGATTCAAAAAAGAAATTCTGGGGGTCCGGTGCAAATATAATTAGAATAAAGGAGCACACTTACGAAAATTTGATAATTGTTTACTCTACGTTTCGGCCGTGGCACGGCCTTCGTCAGGATTAACGAAAATACGAGTATGTGGCCGCTTTTATGGGCAGGCATGAACACGTCAGTACAAAACACGTGCGATCAGCATGTGAGTGTCACAAAATCTCTTTGAAACAGCCGTGCCTACACTACAAACTATTAAAATCTAATACAATAGACAAGATTGTGGGCATGTAAAAGGCATTTGCAACATTCACCATTGACGACGAGGATCACGCATGAAAAAAGAAATATGCGATAACCTTTGGGAAGTATATTATACGTCGCGGATGCTTCTTTAAATATTTTTTAAAATTTCGGACGTCAGGGCATCGTAGAAAGGCATGACACTTTGCCTACGCGTTCGTTAATGCCGGATAAAAGACTGTTGAACTTGTGAATCGAGAACGATTCTCGAATTTCGCGATCATGGTGCGATTTAAAGCCTGATTCTAATAGTGTCACCATAATCTTGTCAAACGAATGACCTGGTAGATGACAATGTTTCGACAATGGAAGATGTGGCAAACTATTTACGTGTGATTTCTGGTTGTTGAAACGAATGCGAAATATGTCTCGGTTTGACCGATGTATTGCATGTGGCAGATTGAGCATTCAAGTAAGTAAATGATGTTGCTGCTATCGCAGTTTAAGTCCCCTTTAATCCTAAGTGAAAAGTTAGATGCCGTGCTTTTAGCAACAGTCGCAGTGGTCATGTGCGCACAAACTTTACATCGCGTTTTTTTACAGGGGTCACAACCAACGGGAGCAACGAATCTACTCTTGGAAGAAGTTACCATGTCGCGCAAGTTCCTTGATCTCCGATATACAACCCGCGGTGATTCAGTGAAGAAGTCTTTATGCCGATCGCTCTGTGTCAGTATGTTGTAATGCTTTCTGAGTATATGCGACACGTTAGGAATAGATGCAGAATGCGTTAGAACGAGGTTGGTTCGGGAAGGTGGCGCTAATCGCTTGTCTTTACTGGTGAGCTCTTTGCGATCGAGACATTTGGCCCGTTGGAGAGCGTCGTATTATTTGTGAAGGGTATTGTTGTTCGGTTAATGCTTTATGGAGCTGGTCACAGTTGCGAGTGAAATCCCTGTTGTCCGAAAAAATTCTTTTAAAACGGATGGCTTGGCTATAGGGGATACTTGTTTAGCAGTGTTTGACATGGCTACTTTCAAAATGAAGATATCTTTGTCGGTCAGTGGGCTTCCTGTATAGGTTTGTCGTTAGCTTACCATTGCTTAAAGCTACATTTACGTCAAGGAAGTTTATGGTGACTGGTGAATAAGAGTGGGAAAAGGAGATGGATGGTTCTACTTTGTTAAAGTCTGCAATGAAAGAATGTAATGCCGCTTCATCATGGTGCCAAATTAAGAAAATGTCGTCAATGAAGCGTTTGTAATAAAGTGGTTTAAGGTCACGAGTGGCGAGAAAGTTATTTTCTAGAATGCCCATGAAGATTTTCGCATAATTGGGACCTATTTTTGTGCCCATCGAGGTGCCGCTGATTAGGTCCCATTATGCGAACATCTTCTTGGGCATTCTAGAAAACAACTTTCTCGCCACTCGTGACCTTAAACCACTTTATTACAGACGCTTCATTGACGACATTTTCTTAATTTGGCACCATGGTGAAGCGGCATTACATTCTTTCATTGCAGACTTTAACAAAGTAGAACCCTCCATCTCCTTTTCCCGCTCTTATTCACCAGTCACCATAAACTTCCTTGACGTCAATGTAGCTTTAAGCAATGGTAAACGAACGACAAACCTATACAGGAAGCCCACTGACCGACAAAGATATCTTCATTTTAAAAGTAGCCATGTCAAACACTGCAAAACAAGTATCCCCTATAGCCAAGCTATCCGTTTTAAAAAAATTTGTTCGAACAACAGGGATTTCCCTCGCAACTATGACCAGCTCCATAAAGCTTTAACCGAACAACAATATCCTTCCCAAATAATTGACGACGCTCTCCAACGGGCCAAATGTCTCGATCGGAAAGAGCTCATAACTAAAGACAAGCGATTAGCGCCACCTTCTCGAACCAACCTCGTTCTAACGCATTCTGCATCTATTCCTAACGTGTCGCATATACTCAGAAAGCATTACAACATACTGACACAGAGCGATCAGCTTAAGGACATCTTCACTGAATCACCGCGGATTGTATATCGGAGATCAAGGAACTTGCGCGACATGGTAACTTCTTCCAAGACTAGATTCGTTGCTCCCGTTGGTTGTCACCCGTGAAAAAAACGCGATGTAATGTTTGTGCGCACGTGACCACTGCGACTGTTGCTAAAAGCACGGCATCTAACTTTTCACTTAGGATTAAAGGGGACTTAAACTGCAATAGCAGCAACATCATTTACTTACTTGAATGCTCAATCTGCCACATGCAATACATCGGTCAAACCGAGACATATTTCGCATCCGTTTCAACAACCACAAATCACACGTAAACAGTTTGCCACATCTTCCATTGTCCAAGCATTGTCATCTACCAGGTCATTCGTTTGACAAGATTATGGTGACACTATTAGAATCGGGCTTTAAATCGCACCATGATCGCGAAATTCGAGAATCGTTCTTGATTCACAAGTTCAACAGTCTGTTATCCGGCATTAACGAATGCGTAGGCAAAGCGTCATGCCTTTCTACGATGCCCTGACGTCCGAAATTTGAAGAAATATTTAAAGAAGCATCCGCGACATATAATATGCGATAACCTTTAGAAAGTATATTTCTTTTTTCATGCGTGATCCTCGTCGTCAATGGCGAATGTTTCAAATGCCTTTTACATGCCCGCAATCTTGTCTTTTGTATTAGATTTTAATGGTTTGTAGTGTAGTCACGGCTGTTTCAAAGAATTTTTGTGACACTCACATGCTGATCGCACGTGTTTTGTGCTGACGTGTTCATGCTTGACCATAAAAGCGGCCACATACTCGTATTTCTGGTAATCCTGACGAAGGCCGTGCCATGACCGAAACGTAGAGTAAACAATTATCAAATTTTCGTAAGTGTGCTCCTTTATTCTTAATTATATATATATATATATATATATATATATATATATATATGTATATATATATATATGTATATGTATATATATATATATATATATATATATACAAATTGGTTGTCTCTGCTGACCCGCAGGTCGCGGGATCGAATCCCAGCAGCGGCGGCTGCATTTCCGATGGAGGCGGAAATGTTGTAGGCCCGTTTGCTCAGATTTGAGTGCACGTTAAAGAACCTCAGGTGGTCAAAATTTCCGGAGCCCTCCACTACGGCGTCTCTCATAATCATAGCATAGTTTTGGGACGTTAAACCCCACAAATCAATCAACTTGCTTGTCTATGAGGCGCCCAACTGGTCTTACTTTCGCGGCTGTATTTGGAAGCAAAGCTCACTTCTGCTAGTAGAAGGCGAGGTTCTCAATTAATTGATTGATTTTGTGGGGTTTAACGTCCCAAAACCACCATATGATTATGAGAGACGCCGTAGTGGAGGGCTCCGGAAATTTTTACCACCTGGGGTTCTTTAACGTGCACCCAAATCTGAGCACACGGGCCTATGACATTTCCGCCTCCATCGGAAATGCAGCCGCCGCAGCCGGGATTTGAACCCGCGATTTGCGGGTCAGCAGCCGAGTACCTCAGCCACTAGACCACCGCGGCGGGGCGAGGATCTCAATTAGGAAGTACTACAAAGTCAACATTTTATATAATATGATACATTCACTGACAGCGTGCTTGTCGCTCGCACAGTAAATGTTACGAACAAAAAAATTGTTTACCCACCTTTATTGCCACTACAAACAGCGTTGGAATAGCACCTAGAGCGAAAGAAGAAAAGCCGGACAAGCAAACGAATACACTCATCATCTAGCGTTCACTCTCAACCAAAACATGCATGAACAAAAAGCTACAAAAACAGGGATGTAGCTTCTCGCAAAGCGGCACAAAAAGTAGAAAAAAAACTAAGTCGCGTGTTTACTGTCAATTATTGCAGTCAAATTACTTGTTTTGTAACAAGCGCGAAAGTCGACTTAAACAAAGTGCGGTGCTGCTTGCGACATAATATGCCTCCGCGATTTCTCGTGTTGACTAAGTTGATAGCGGAAAACTACTGTGTTTTCGTAGACTGGATTACACTTGCAAGACTGACACAGCGCAGCAAATTGAGATGGCTCCATTAAATGAATTCCAACGGTCGCTGATGTGCATGGTAATGGACAGAGCAGTCTGACCGGTGTACATGTAAACAAAGAGTTGCGTTTATTTCCTACAGAGCGATTTCAAATGATTGAAACGACTGTGAAGGGATTTTTTTGCTCACTGCAGACTTCTGGGGCCTTTTGTGCGCTACAGAATCCTATTTATGGCAGTGAACAGAACCCGTATCCCACGACGCTACCCTACATTTTTCTGGCTATGCGATTTCTTGTATACACGTAAAATAACTGCAATATTTCAGGCTTCCTTAATAATTGACGGCGTTAAGTACTTTCATATTTGTCTTTCCTTGCCAAGCGAATTAATTTTCTCATCCGATGCAACGATGCGCAGCATACGGCGCCTCTTTCAGGCGACCACTTCGCAGCTGGTAACTACTGCTCATGTTATGTGCGAAATGTACTGTGCGAAATGTACTATTTTTTAAATGTAGAACATTTAAAAAAATAATTCGAGCGCACACACACGACACAATCACGCACACACACACCCAGGCATCCAACGCGCTCAGCGCTCTGTTTATTTGTCTGTGTATTTCTCTTATATTTTTGTTGAATTACGTCAGAGTATTGCGCGTGTTTGATGCCTTGATGTGTGTATGAGTGTGCGTGAATGCGTCGCGTGTTTTCGCTCAAGGTAATTTGTGTTATTTACAAAACTTTTTTTTCTATTCTGATACCCTGTGTAGCACGGCATCACATTTCCTAGTTTAACAATATGCAAATGCACTGACGCGAAATAAACAACAGTTTAACAGCAGTTTAACTTGAAAGCATATACCAAGAAACTGCAAGTTATCAGAACAGCAAGCCTCACAAATGAATTTTGTTGTCTTGTTTCTTTTTGTTTAAATGCGTTTAGAATGTGATCACTTCTTTGTACAATGCGTGATTAAAATCAAATAACATCTCTATACCTGAACACTGCAAAACCTCTCTGTTGTTTGTTACACCTCATCGCGGAAAAATAATTGTCTAAATGTGAAGAAGAGATCTTTAAATAATTATGAATTAAATGTTCCTGTTTAAATTGCTCACATTTCGACGTTTTGACATGATAAAACGGCACGTGATCTATGGCATGCAGCTCTACTTCTACATCCCGTATACATACACTCGGTAATTTTGACTGCATTGTTCTCATTGTTTTTTTTGGCATTTGATGCGCAGAGGTTCGTGCAAGAGCGTTTAGAAATGTCTAGTGTTTGCGATTTGTTAAAGTCAGCCACCGGTCACGCGTTGTACTTCCATTTTACGTCTCGCACCCCCACGGCACGAACGAGCTGCGGGCGACCGAAAACAGCCGGATCATTCGACTGATTCGACGCACGCAGTTCACCTATTGTGCTTGGCGCGTCTGCGGGGGGTTCTGGCATGGTTTGAAAGTGGTCTGCTATAAATAGCTCTAAAAAAGACGCGTTGTGTATCTCTGGCTACACTGCGGATACTGGAGGAAGACGCCTCGACTGCAGTGGTACCAAGCATGCAAAAGTTATCTTGTGATTCTAAAAACTTAAACCAACTTACCTGCACCATATATACTAAAATTAGAGTGATATTTTGCCACCTATGTATTTGGTTGACAATCGGGACGCGCTAGATTGCACATGAAAAAATAAAAACCTGAGGCACACCAGCGCGCGCGTGTAGGCTACCTTTGTCTGTGTGTGTGTGTTTTTTTACGCGCGAAGCTCCTTGTGGCGTGGCTCGTGCGTACCCCATTGTCGTTATGCGTAACCGCCTCTCATTATTTCTTGAAGCGGCCATAGAGGGCAGTACTTCTACTTTAGCATATACGCTCAAAAATGCAAATGGCACGATACTAGAGGGCGTTACTTGTAGAAAGACAAAAAATAAAAGGTGAGTTTTATCAAAACAGGACCGACGTCAAACGTACAGAAGCAAAGACAAGGCTGCCGACCACCGTACGCGCAGGGCGGCTCGCACTCGAAGAACTGACCCCCACGTGCAGGCGTGAGAGGTTGATACGAAACGCGGAGCTGCGTGGCGGCTTCACAAGGGCCCTGCACTACGAGAGCGGGAGGCCGAATTGGCACGGCAGCGGTGCGCGGACCCAGCTTCGCTTCAATTTCCATGATTCACCCCATGGATATAATGTCATTTTATTTTGTGTGCAATTCAGTGCGTCGCGAGTGTCAACCATGTACAACCCACCCATCCATACGGTGAACTGCCAATTACCGCTAGTTTAGGTGGCAGTTGGTGCCAGTATACACTGACACCGAATGACCAAAAGCCACTCAGTCCACTGGTCGTCAAATGTGTCTTTCAATAGGTATCCTTTACAAAAATCCTATATATGGACTTATATAAAAATCCCCATATATGGCTACATCAGGAATTGGGCATATCTGGCCCATATATGGAATCCCCATATATGGGCCGTATATAACCTGATATGTCCAAATCTTGATATAGCCTTATATGGGCCTTATATCCCCATATATGAGTGTTGCTGTATATGGCCATATATGGCTATATATAGAAGCATCCATATAAGGTCTTATATGGATGCTTTCATATATGGCCTTATAAGGATACCTTTATATAAAGCTATTCAAATGATTCATCTATATTAGTTCAGCCTGTGTCGCCGGCAAAAAATATAGCTGCTCAAATCATTCTTCAGCTAGAAATATACCTGTTTGTTGAAAGGTCTGCATGCAGTCACTATCATCTCCAAAACAAAAGCAGTACTTACCCCCTGAACATTCTTGTTCAATTAAGTTATCCTCATTATATCTCAAGTTACTCTCAACAACTATTTGCTAGAATGTAACTTGGCATCATATTTAAAGTTTGTGGTGGGCACATGTCACTGTTAGTCCACTTTTCCTGAAGAGATACATTCTTTGTGCCTAAATTTATTGCTTACTTATCGACACTTTTTATTTATCTATTTATTTCATTACCCACAGCACCAATTGGCATTACATTGGGGGAGCATTTACGAAAAGTAGAACACAAAAAATACATAGTCAGCCAAACAAATAATCAAAGTCACCTGAATAACAATCTGCAAGAGAAATTCATATATAAATTGGAACATGTTTTAACATATAAATCGGAACAATTCTAACATGAAATAAAACAAATACTTGGGAGTGTAGAGGCAATGCTAGAAGGCAGCTGGTTCCATCATGTAATTTTTTTTGGTAAAAGTAATTTTGAAACACGTCAGTCTTGCATGCGATTATTCTTATCTTGAACCTATGGTCAACACGGTCTGGGACATAGTACGGTGCAACTAAATATTCCGCTTTATCGATTCCGACTTGACAAAAATAAATAGCATAAAAGAACCCAATTTGAGTTTCGTAAAGATATTTTTCACACTGTGTTCTGTTTAAAACTTTTCTCGTGTGTCAATGGAGCGTCCATAGTCAGTCAAAACGAATTATTGACTTGCTATTGACCGTATAAACTGCGTGTGCATTGAATACCTTAAATGAGTTGATAATCAACTTTTAAGTAGTTCGGTCGAAAATGATTGGTATGCAAGCTTGTTATGTACAAGTATTGTGACTAATGACCTATAGAACGACGGCTAAAACTGGTGTCTATAGGTCTCTGTGCACGTGGGAACGGAGGCATTTAACAATATTTCTTGCCAACGGGACACTAAAAATGTACTTTGTAAACATAATCCGCTTTCCATTTTGCCAATAATGCATCATTAACGTAACAGTGGTAAAGAGCTCATTCTGCAGGAATTCCGGTGTAGGCATCGGTGACTCTCCGTGAAAAACCGTCTTGTCAATGATCGAAAATTGAGAGAATGGAAATAAAACAAATATTATAAATTTTCGGGTTTGAGTGATGATCGAAATCATGCAGGCAATTTGCATGGCATGCAAGTGCTCTACCACACAGCTATGCATCTGCTTGGAAATAAAGCATGAATAACTTCCTCTTGTTGTAAATGCAAGGAAAATAACTGTCATGCTTAACAAATACATGTATCCTGCATACAGGTTTCACAACACAAAATTTATTATCGCAGCTATATTGCATGATACAAGCATGCATTGTCATCAAGCATCACAACACGTTGTTGCCAACGTGACTTCGCGGTCTAAAGACAGCCAACCATTACAAAAGGCACACTGGTTACTGCACGTATTACCTCACGACTGCGTAGTGGGTGCATAAAGTTCTAAAATATTTGACACACATTATATTGAGAAGCACGTTCTGCTGGGCGAGTTGGTACTTCATCTTAACTTAGTTGCACGAAAAAATTTGAAGTGCGAAAGGAAGACACCTGGACACAGCGCACACTAACAACTGAAACTTCATTGGAGAAAACAGACATATGTATGCGGTTGCGACAACACGTGAGGTGGAAAAAAATGATTAGATGAGCAGACATCTGATCATTTTCTTTCACAGTGTGGACATCGTGTGGTGGACGGCACTGCGCTGTCGTGTGGGAAGTATTATTTAGAATTTATTTATATTATTGTAGATCACAAAGCTTCTCTAAAGAAATTAACAACCATTCTCTAACCAATCATCATATTGTAGAGAGTGTGGCTGCGCGCCTTTGTTTGGAATACGGTAGTTAAAGCTAGATTCAGTGACAAGGTATAGCGCCGGAAATCGGAGAGGCGTATTTCACAAACAAAGCTGGAATTCATGTGTCACGTGGAATTCATGTTGCTTGCTACTGAGGTAGCTTTCCTGGAAGCGCATCAATTATATAATCTGTCTGCTCATCTAATCCTTTTCTTTCACCGCACGTGTTCTCGTAACCGCATGTATACGTATGTCTGTTTTCTCCAACAATGTATCAGTTGTCAGTGTGTGCTGCGTCTAGGTGTCTTCCTTTTGTATTTCAATTTTTTCGCGCAACTCAGTAATTACATAATATTTTTTGTTCTTTAAACTATGTTACCCCTTTTTTACACAAAATGCAGCCATGTGCGAAACCTTCATTGAGACACTTTCAACCTTCTCAATTACACAGTACCATTCAACAATTAAATTTGTTCAAGTAGCATCATGCAATAAAGAGTACACACTAAGTGATTGAATTACGTACAAGAAACAGGATCGATACTGCCATCACGTTCAACTGTGAAAAACGGAGCTTAACGGTCCCCCAGTTTTTTCACACAGTAGCAAGCCCTAATGCATCATACCAGTTTATTTGTCGGCTTGCGTGAAACTATCTACAGTGCTCACAGATTAAAACGTGACATCACATTATTTTGTGTAACTATGTATGCGGGTATGCGCAGTTCCTCAAGATAACCACGCGATGTTGCGACATCAGTAACGGTAATGTCGCCTGTGATGTACGCATTCCAGTCAAATTTACACTTATATCACCCTGATTGTAGATGGCGGAAACGAAATTACGGGCTATTCTTAAGTTTTTACATTTGGATCCGTGACATAGCACCCTGTTTTGAAGAATCAAACTAGCAACAAAATTTTAACTGCATGTCCTTATCAAAACACACGTAAATATAAAAACAAGTGGAACGTAGACGAAGAAAGATAAATTCAAACGCAAGACAAATTCAAATGTGGGCTCATAAATCTCATGACACCCTTGGAGTTGGAGATATGCAACTCTTTTTTACTTGTAATTGCGCAAGTTGTAATTTATCCTTGGTTTTTCCTCAAGCGTTAAAATGAGAAAAATACAACACAAGTATATTTACATCAATATATTTATGAAAAGTACAATGGCACGAAACCAACATTTTCCTGGCGTAGATTTTTTGATTAAATAGAGCAATGTCTGGATGAAGTGAAAAAAAAGAAAGTGTTGTCGTATCGCTTAAACAAAACAGCCTAATGACGTAACCACCATTAGCATAAAGTTATTTACTCAGCAAGCATGCAATGGGGTACGTTTTCGAGTTATCATAATATTTATGAACAACGTGCGAAGGTAATGAAAATGATGAACTTACCTTAACATTTAACCGAGAGTTGTCTTTCAAGGAGCCTGTTAATCCTGATAACCTATTCACACCCTAAAGCCACCACGTCCATTCGTACTGCTTTAGGAGGAAGTATTGAAGGAACGCTTGCCCGCAAGCATGAGTGCCCAATTTTTTCCCGCACGAAAAGTTGACGATCGCCAATCCAGCAGCGTACAGACGCACACGCACACAAAAACACTTCCATGTCCGTCCACAATTTCGCCACGTACAGCGAAGTAGATTCCTGAGAGCTGCGCGATTATCTTGTGTAAATTGGAGCAGTAGTTGAACACGAAATAAGAGCAAAAGGAATGAAAATTAACAAACTCGATCAGCACGGCACCCATGACTCCGGCGAGCAAAAAAAAAACAACAATGACGCGAACGGATACAGTGCATGCAGGCTTGACAATGAATATTGCAATGGACACCACATTACTCCTTGAGATCAATGATTTACGCACTTTTCACTAGAACTAAACTTTCCTGAGCCCATTGGCGAACGACGTTTTATTTTTTAACAATTATTGACGCAATATTATTACCATACGACTGAATGTTTGTGCAAATTATTTTCTTCGTTGTTACTTCAAATGGGCCGTGGCACTCTCTTTCTTGCTGTGTCGACAGACTGTTGTATACCACGGCAGGGCTACATGGTGCCTACGCGCCGCGCTTCTTCGAACAACTTTCTCCGAATTTTCCACTCATCCGACGGGCGCCCTTTTTTGTATTTTTTTTTACTGTGCGCACCCCTTGCAACCTAGCAGTCAGGCTAGTTTTTTCGGACAATGGACTTCAACTTCCTCCCGCAGGCCCAGAAAGCTGCACATGCAAGACCTTTAAAAGAGGCATTCCGTGGAGCTGAAATCGCTGCTTCGTGTACGCTGGCTACGAAGACGCGTTTCAGCCAAATTTGCATCTTGTTTCGCAAGCATTTATAATGATAATAATAATATTCAATCAAGCAATAATAAATCAATCATTTTTTAACCTAGCCAAGAACAACCATAGGGTCTTTCATGCTGGTGCGCTCGAAAAGAAAACAAAAACAAGCAATACATTACAGACTGTCCACAGAAATGCAAATTAATAAAAAGAGCAAAAACGAGCAGTCGAAAAGAAATCAATGCACAATGGAAACAACAAATAAAAGAGTAGATATTCATGGAATGGGACTGAAAAATAATGTGGAATATACATAACCGTGCCGAAGGCTTCCTGAAAGACGGAAAAGGGAAGAATCTGTGCATGTGCAAAGCTACGTTAGGACAGGGCAACCCTCACTGACAAAAAAATGACTGTAGACTATGAAAAACATAACGAGTTAAGAAAGTTGACGTTAGATAGACTCGGTATTCTGTAAAGGATAGAGTGTTGAAAGAAGTTGGCAGGTACATGCAACGGTCGATTCTCTCTCGATAACTTACGCGGAGTTTCAAAATTATTACAACCGAGAAGGGCAGAATATCTCACCCTGAACTAGCTTGTAAATAAATAACAGCTTAGCGCAATTTTGCCGGCCGTTAACTGATGGCAAATATAATATTCTAGCAGTGTTGAAAGAATTCTAGTGAAACGATGAGGGTAAATGCTTATGAAATTTTTCTGGACTCACTGAGTGGCGCTACTGCTGGATTTAGCAAGGCCATTCCAAAATCAAATATGCATATGTACTCAAGTTGACCACGACATATCGCGGTGTACAATCTGTAGAAGGCTGTAGGAGAACCGGATTCTCGCGAGATGTTGAGCCAACAGGAACAGAATGAAGGCCTCGCATGGCAGCACAATTAATGCAAGTAGAAAAATTCAGCATGCTATCAAAAAGAACACCAAGATAACTGATCTCATAAAACTTACATAACGACACAGTATGACAGCATATGGATTTGCTGTTGGACGTTTTGCGAAATACAACAACAATAACATTAATAATAATGATGGTGATAATAATATAATAATAATAATAATACACTCATATCATTCTGACATGGCCGAAAATATCTAGCCACATTGAATGAAATGCCAGTGTCCGGGTGCCCATGAATTTCTATACGCGAGTGTGCACTTGCGCAGTTTGGTGGGTATGTACCGGCATACATATCTTATAAGTAAGTTTACTACCGTGTTGGTGTTGAAAGGATATGTTCGCAAGCAGTTTGAATCGTACGCGCCTGCACAGCAAGGGGCTGTTTACATAATGTAGAGTTTGGCTTAGGTATCACGCCAGCCCGCAAAAAATGTGTCATACTAATTGTATTCACAAGACAATGTTTAGGCTAATCCTGATGATGGCACGTGCGCTTTAGTGACCTCGACCTAGTAATGACACACCGACACAAAATAGAAGTTTTGTGAATTCGGCAGCCTATGTTAAATGTTGCTATAAAGCTTCAGCATTTCATTACATGGTCCATTAAATATATATCACGTGTGAGTCAGTTGCACCTCTCTTAACGTACATGTCTGTGACGTGAGATTTGTTTGACGCTTGCAAACATTACACTAAATTAATTGTTCACTTGTGCAATCATAAAATTTTCGAAAAATTTACTATGTGCACAGCCAGGAACATTATACGTAGCCAAAGGAAACGCAAAATGTATTTTTGCAATAAATTAGTACAACTTCCATCTTGAATGTAATCATAATAGTGCCTGCAAGTTGCATTCACGTAAGTTCTTTTTGTTTTTGAAAATACTCCCTTAAACATTGCACTGCACATGCAATTATAGTAAATGGCTGCTGAAAGCAATCGCAGATGAGGGGTCAACAGGAATAATAAAAATCTTGTTATATGAAGGGAGCATATAGCCATCAAAACTTTCAAATAATCAGAAATTTTCTCCAACGATGTGGAAGCTAAAAGTGCATTGAAATTGCTATTTCTTGCTGCCACTTTAAACAATGCGTTAATGTAAACAATATAGGTTGCATGCATTTTGTCTTTACATAATACTATATAGGATTGCTCTATAATAATAGCGAGGTTTGGAAGCTTCAATACGTTTTGTGACTTCACACGATTCCTTCCTCGTAAAACATGTCTGCTCTTGTATACATTATTTACGTCGTATTAATTGCAACTTATTGTTTCAAACCTAAATGCCATGAAAAATGTACGAGTTAAATTACACGAATGCATGCATATATGCATTCAACTGAGTTGCAACTATCACGTACACAAAGCTGCCCTGAAATTTTGGTTTTTTTGCATGGCAGAAACAACATATATATTTAATACTCCTATTGTTATGAAAAATAAGCAGGTAAGCTTTGTGTACAAATTGTTATATATTACAATTCGCATAAAATTGTGATCACGGTGCTAAAAATATACGTGGTTCATCCCAAATAAGAGAGCACTTCCACATATAAGGATCCACTTGATATGTTATATATGGTGTGGCCGTGCCTTATTTGGCCGGATTTGACTCCTTATATGGGCCAACCGTGTCATATATGGCCGTATATAACCCCATACATGAACCGACTCCGCCAGATATACGTCCATATATGCTTATATGTGGCCACATATGCTGCCATATATGCTTATATATGGCCAGATACAACTTATATATAGGCCATGTATGGCGTTTCCGTAAGGGTATGGTAGGGGGCCACGGTTGTTGCAAGCCGATGGGTCGCAGTGAAAGAACCATGATTCCAAGACTTTAATTTCCCTCCTCCCACTTTATTTCCCTAGCCAGCTGCCTCTGCTGATGTGGTGTCGGTGTATTCGGAGGCTGCCATGCGCATAGGTGGCAAAACGTCTGTATACTTCTCTTACATTTTAGAAGAATAAAGTCGGAATAGCTCTTGTGGTATCATGAGCTCGCGTGTCTCAGATATTCTGATTGCGTGTGACGTGTCTATTTTCTCGGCAGGCAAGCTCTCTCCCAAGTCGCACGACAGCAAAAAGCGCTGGCGAGATGGTGGCAGGTAGTCGCAGCGAGGGCGAATGGAGGGCGCGCTCGAAATAAGGAGATGGCGCCGTGTTTTCGTGCCAAGATGGATAACGGCAGTGTCTCCTCTGCGGACCGTTTTCATAGAGCGCAGCCAGGCATTAACGGAACGGCGAAAGCAAGGCGAGGAAGAGAAAAAGAGAAAAGATGGAACATGGTCGGGGACGCATGTATCGATCAGCGCTAGCAGCAGCGCACGAAAAGGGGTGGCCGCCAAAAGGAAAGCCATCGCGAGGGAGAACGCGAGAAACAACAGAGTTACACGCCGTAGAGAAGAACAGCGGAGAGAAGGGTAGTGACGTCACTTGGTATCGCGACCAATAATGTCCCTAGGAGCTATACAGAAGGAGGAGTTTACCTGGTTTTTTTAGCCTCTCCCTACTCTCCCCCTTTTTTCTACTTCATCTGTGTGCGACGGCGGGAAAAGCGGGACGATGTAGAGCAACAAAATTCCTCCTGAGCTGAGACCAGCCTCGTGATAGCGCACTGCATGCTGGGAAGGCTACGTTCTCAGTAAGATGCAAAAGACCGTGTTGTAATTTGGGAATTCAAATGAGGGCGATACGGGGAGCACTTCCCCCGACGAGCGTCATTGTGCTTTTTTTGCTAGTGGGAGCTTTCCCGCGCGTTCATCGATCGGCACCTTGAGCGGCGTTTGGAGTTTTGTTGCCTCCCTACACGGTGCGGCCCAGAAAAGAGCGCCCGCTGATCGACTTGGCGGCTTTAATGAGCAAGTTTTTCGAGCCGCTTTCTCCACGAGCGAAGAAGCGATTTAGCGAGCTCCATTCGCATGGAGTACAACCGTGAAAGTTTTCGTCTCGCTTTGAATTCAAATCACACTCCGAAGCTAACTCCAGTGACCATGCGCAGCTAGCGGAGGAGGAGGTTAACGACAGCACCAACTTAGCGACGGTGGTTTCGAACGTGCGTTGGTATTTTCAGCCACAGTTTATCCTTCATTTTCACATTCAAGGTATTGTCTCAGCTTTATTTTAATGTCTCTTTATATTCTTCGCGTAGAAGCTAGTTATTTGTTGCAGTTACACCATCACCAGCCAATATAAAAAACTTTGTCTTTACTGGTGGGTAAAAAAATTAAAAGAAAATTGTATGCATCTTACGTAGAGGTGAGCATGCGAAGTTTTCCGTCAAGTTTGCGAACATATTCATCTAAATGTCGCTTAAAGCAGAATTCCGTAAATCTGAAAGCATCTGCGTGGCAACAATGAAAATTTAGGATGACGATATGTACATTGGCCCCGCCACTGTGGTCTAGTAGATAAGGTACTCGGCTGCTGACCCGCAGGTGACGGGATTGAATCCCGGCTGCGGCAGCTGCATTTCCGATGGAGGCAGAAATGTTGTAAGCCCATGTGCTAAGATTTGGGTGCAGGTTAAAGAACCCTAGCTGGTCTCAATTTCCGAAGCCTTCCTCGACGGTGTCTCTCATAGTCATATGGTGGTTCTGGGACGTTAAACCTCACATATCAATCAATCAATCAATCAATCAATCAATCAATTGATGCGTACATTGCCGTGCGCGTTTCTTATGTTTGCACTTGCTTCATTCGGTTTTTGCCCCAGAGCCCGCCAGAAATGCTCAGCATCAACTGCACCTGATGGTTAGAGACGTTTCTTGATTATTGTAAATAGTTTTGTGAAAATTGCGCGCAAGACACGAACCCTCGAGGTTATTCAAGAGCTGCCGTGACGACCAGTGGTAAAAATGGAATATTTTATAGGACACATATAAATGCCGACGCGCTTCGCTGAATGCCCATAGGGAAACATACTTACGGCTTAGGAGCAAGGTGGTATTTATCGACATCTCTAAAGCGCTTGATACCATTAACCACTCCATTTTGTTTGCTAATATTTAATCCCAGAGAATGGGTGGGCCTACTTATGCCCTTCTAAAAATTTACCTCGCTAACAGGACCCAAGTTGTGAATTACGGCGGAACTTTATTCTCTCCAATAAGAACTAATCAGGAAGTTCCACAAGGCTTGATTTCGGGACCTCTGTCATTTCTCATCTACAATAATGACTTAGCATTATCGCTTGGGTTTTCTGACTGCTTCCTGCATGCTTATGATACTACAATATTTTCCAGTGACCAAAGCCTCACCAATCTGCCATCAAAGTTATACACAGATGTCAGTAATCTTTTTTTTTGTGGTGCAATATCAACCTATTGAAAATAAAACCTGTTAAAACAACTTTCTTGTGATTTCAGATTCACATAAAAACGTGAAAATAAATCAGCAAATATACATATATAATGGCGTCATTACCCCGTCAAACTTCACTATTTCTCCACGTGTCACATTAGATCTTAACCCTAAATTTAACTTTCATATGAACTCTGTCAACAAGAAGACGGCTTTTGGTATTCGCGTAACCATTCGCTCAAGACATTCTTTTCAGCAACACATTCTCAAATTTCTTTACTATGAATTTATGCGGAGTAACCTTAATTACTCCATTTCGTCCTGGGCCAACACGTACACCACTCATCTGGCATCCAGTATTCACCATCAGAAAAAGCAAGATACGCGCATTATCACTGATAGTTCATACAATGCATCAGCAGCCCCCCTCTTTAACACTTTGAAAATTCTACCTATCACCTCAACCATTACGCAAACGTGGTGTTTTATTACTCAGAAGTAGAATCTGTTACATTCCAACAGACATACTTGCCCTAAAGCATCTTCCCATTATTATTAACAAAAGGTTTTTTTATAGTAACTTTCTACTTCCAAAAGCAAACACTAACTGCGGTAAAATGACGGTGTTGTTTAATGCAATTTGATCTCATAAATTACTTTCATCAATTAATAAATTAAGCCCTTCATCGCACTATTTGGGTGTCAACTAAAACAATGTTTACTTATCACACGCATCACCTGATCGCATTTGTGCATTTGTATGTGTGTTGGTTTAAGTATTTTTGTATTTATGTATGCGTGTATGCTCACTATGTATGAATATCTCTAGATACGTGCTAGTTTGTGATATCTAAATTGTTTCTTATGATTTCTTAGTTTTAAATATTTCTTTACGTTATTTCTATTTATTTTAACAGGACGGCCCTCTGACAGTTCTTACTTTGGGACCTTCTTTTGTATTATATGCATTTGTTTTGTCGTATTGTATTACTGCATTGAATATATTGAATAAACTATTATTATTACTGATAATATTACGAAGAACAAAGAGCGGCCCCTCGAGCCTCTTCGCAAGCAAGCGAGAAAGGGTCTGAACAACACCTAGATGGCATCACCACGCCCGCTTCTACTTGTTCGCCAATACTCAAGAAGATGCCCCGCCGCGGTGGTCTAGTGGCTAAGGTACTCGGCTGCTGACCCGCAGGTCGCGGATTCGAATCCCGGCTTCGGCGGCTGCACTTCCGATGGAGGCGGAAATGTTGTAGGCCCGTGTGCTCAGATTTGGGTGCACGGTAAAGAACCCCAGGTGGTCGAAATTTCCGGAGCCCTCTACTACGGCGTCTCTCATAATCATATGGTGGTTTTGGGACGTTAAACCCCACATATCAATCAATACTCATGAAGATGACTGTCACCCAATATTGGTATTATAGTTTTTCAAAAAAACTTTTTCTTGATTTGTGCGATTGTTCATGTCAGCTATACATCGTTTCTCGCCGAGTACGTTTGTTGTGGTACCACAAAAGCAGCAAAGTCCATCTAAGAAGTGTTGTCTCTTTGCTTTTGATTTGCGTGGAGGGTACACATTCACGTGGTATCACAAAGCATTTGTAGTCGCTTCGTGAAAGCATGGGTGTGTTAATGATAAGGACGCCCGCTAACACAGAATGTGATTAGGGCTTTAAATTCCATTATCGAAAAAATGTTTTGCCATTTATGCGGAAGACAATATTGGTCTGACCAGCCGCTTGTTACACCGAAAGCTGCGCATTAGCTCGTCCGTGAAGCCCTACGGGTGTACCCGCTAGAACACTGCACGAGTTAAATTTTCTGGCCCGGCCCACAATAGGCCATCCCAACGCCTCTTCCAATAGGTCATGAAAGTTCAAGCGAACAGCGGTTCAGAAGCTGTCGCAATTGACATCGGCATGGGGAGTTATAGAAGCTGTGAATGATGCGCTACTATGTATGGGGGGAGCAAACACAAAGAATTAAATACCAGGTCTGATTCAAAGTCTAAGCCATCACTATGTTTTACAAGTGACATTTTTCTGCTAACAATATTATGTTAGTGCAATGAGGAAAGAACTTCTTACAGCGTTTCATTATTACGAAATAAAAGCCACAGCTTTGTCGCCAAGGCGAAGCAATGAACGCGATAGCAACAAGTTGGAAGGTCGCGCACAGAATGGCAAGCAGATGAAAACGTGCCCCACGTTTCTCACACACAAAGAAGGCATGAAACGTACTCACAGGTACAGATAAACGCGTATAAGCATCTCAGTTGTTACTTCACTCAGTATGAAAACAGCGCTAATTTTGCAAACGAAGACTGTGCGACAGTTGCCGTGATATTTGAGCTACTGGTAGCTACAACAGCATCGTTCCTATGTAAGCCAAAGGCCATCCAAGAAGACCGATACTCCCCACTGCTACATAGGGGTGCACGTGAAGGGCCAGTGGCTTTAGGTTTACCCCCTCGTCTCGGCGAGGCAAAGTACGCGTGAGAGATAAGAGCACACGCCGCCGCAGGCTCAAATCACCATCTTGCTGGTAATGCTGAAAACACGATAGTTCTCTCGTGACATGCTCCTCGCCAGCGGTAAGTGGTAGATATAAATAGTTTGCTGTTTTTACGTTGACGAACGGGCTGCTCTGTGGTTCAGTGGTTAACGCCTCGCTATCACGTTTCGGAGGTTCCAATTTAGATTCCGTGCGCTGGAGTGTTTTTCAAAATTATTCTTTGTTGTGTTTTCCTATATATTGCCACAGTTCGACCATCGCAGAAGACGCGTGCAACAATTCGCGTTCGTAAAAGCCACCACACAAGTAGCAAGAAAGCAGTGCCATGGAACGCCTCCCTGCACGCGCCACGATGCTACACCACGGGAACGGCAGGAGAATCGAGGGGCATAGGAAGAGAACGACAAATTTGGAGTCAGCGAGCAAAGGACATTTTTGGCTGACCATATTTAGTTTTGAGTTTACGGGCACAGGTTCACCCTAATAAATAGTTCATATAGTACGAGGTGCTATATTTCTTGGTAACATTCTGGTGGAGGTGCTGGGTATGATTCCAAGCCCACCACAGGCAAGGGAGAGAAGCCCAAATTCCAAAAGATTGGAGCCAGCAGAGTTGACACCTGTGCACCAACGCACGAGTCGCCGACTACGTGGTGAGCAGCCCGAGTTTGACCCCCTAATTGACTCATCAAGACCTGTCGAGACCTCAAGCACAAGCGTCACTGCGATGGCACCCAGTCGATGCCCTCTCCATCTCACCTCATTGTCGATTCGCCACGTACACCAGAGTTCTTCCACGGTGAGACCTTTGAAGACGCCGAGGACTGGCTTGAAGGCTTCGAGCACGTTGCACGTTTGAATGGTTGAGACGAAGCCCAAAAACTTCGTTACGTTTGCGTCGCCCTGCAGGATTTGGCACATACGTGGTTTGAGAACCACGAAGCGTTCTTGCTGTCGTGGGAAGACTTCCGACGAGAGCTAATCGCAGCCTATCCGAACACGGACCGCAAAGAGAAGGCAGAGGCTGCTCTTCAGGCACGGAATCAACGGAATAACGAGAGCGTGGCCATGTACATAAAAGACAAGTCGCGGCTCTTCCGCCGAGCCGACGAAAACATGGCCGAGGAGAAGAAGTTGCGTCACCTTATGCGCGGAGTAAAAGAAGAAACTTTTGCAGGCCTGGTGCGTAATCCACCGCGAACTGTGGCGGAGTTCCGGTGCCGAGACAACGACCATGAAAAGAACACTACAACAACGTGCGCGACTGTACAACAGAGACTTCAGCGTCTCTTCAGTCAGGGCGGAGTCAACAACCCTCCCCACCAACGTTGACCTCCTCCGGGAAATGGTGAGGGCTATTGTTAAGGAGGAGCTCGAGAAACTGCAACTCACCCAAAGTCCCCAGCTATGCCCTCAATGGCGGACGTTGTACGTGAAGAAGTGCGGCAAGCAATTATTCAACCGCAGCCTCAGGTGCCACACCACACGCAACCGGAACCTCAGCCACAGCTGTCGTACGCGCAAGTCGTACGGCAAGACATGAGACGCCCGAGCTTTGCACAAGCTCCCCTTATGCCACCGACCTTTCCTCGCAGTACGCCACCGCCGATGCCAGAAGCGAGACTCCGCAAAAGTGATGTATGGCGCACGGCAGACCAGCGGCCCCTCTGCTACCACTGTGGGGAGGCAGGTCATCTTTATCGGACATGCCACTACCGTCGGGTCGGGCTACGTGGCTTCCCAGTGAATGCACCCTGCCCTCGTAACGGTGAGCGCCCTTACGAAATCGAAGAATATTTATCTTCGCGCTATGCCTATCCAAACACTCAGCGACATGAATCGCGGTCGATTGCACCAATGAGCAATAAGTCGCCGAGTCCACACCCATCATCTACTTTCCCGAGGCGTAGTTCACCAAGCCCGCGACGGGAAAACTAGAACCAGCGACCTGTGGAGGTAGGGCCACTGATTTTCGGAAAACTGAAAACCCTCCATCGCTAACCGGATCAGATGACGACACTGACACAATGGCGGACAAGCGCAGTAATGGTGACGTGACATCCGAGCTGCAAGTCAGAATCGACGACGTCAAAGCCATAGCGTTAATAGACACAGGTGCAGACTACTCAGTAATAAGTAGCATGCTCGCAAAGAAGCTGAAGAAAGTGACCACTCATTGGACCGGACCGCAGATACGCACTGCCGGAGGGCATTTAGTCAGCCCCGTAGGATTGTGCACAACGAGAGTGGGAATAAGAGGCCATGTGTACGGCTGCGGTTTTACTGCTCTCCCCGAATGTTCTCGTGAGGCAATTCCGGGCATAGACTTCCTGCAAGCAAACAGTGCCATTATCGACTTGCAGAAATCCCAAGTTTCTTTCTCTACAGAGAACGCTGTTGCCGTGTGTCATGTGGAGCAACCAATTGTTTCGTCTCATCGTATTGTGAATGAAGGTGTGATAGTGCCGCCACGTAGCAGCGCGACATTTTCTGTGAGAAGCGACGTTTTTCGTGAATATGCCGGACTAGCTGATGGAAATATGGAACTGCTATTCACAAAGGGGATACGTGTGGCGAGAGGTCTAGTGAACCAGCGGAACGGATATACTGATGTGCTATTGACTAACTTTACCAACGAGGTACAGCATGTGCCGAAGGGAGCAGCCATAGCATCACTTCATGACTACGTACAAGTCTCAAATTTTTTCACCATAAAAAAGTACCCACAACGCCCTCAACAGTGGACAGTGTCCTCGAGAAAATAGATATTGACCGAGAGCTTTCATCTCTGCAGAAAGACCACATTGTGGAGTTGATTAAAGAATTCGCAGAGTGTTTTTCCTCTTCATCGAAAGTCGGACGTACGCCTGTAGCAGAGCACCGCATTGTAATCGAAGGGCATGTTAGACCAGTATGTCAGCACCCATACCCAGTAGCTCCGAAAGAAAGGGAGGCGATAAAGAAGCAAGTGCAGGAGATGCTCGACGATGATGTCCTACAGCCCTCCAAAAGCCCATGGGCATCGCCGGTAGTACTAATGAAGAAGAAGGACAACACCATGCGGTTCTGTGTTGATTACAGAAAACTCAACCTTGTCACGAAGCGAAACGTGTACCCACTCCCACGAGTCGACGATACGTTGGATAAACTGCGCAATGCTCACTTTTTTTCATCGTTGGATCTAAAGAGCGGGTACTGGCAAATAGAAGTCTACGAACGAGATCGTGAAAAGACGGCGTTTGTGGCACCCGACGGACTCTACGAGTTCAACGTACTCCCATTTGGTTCGTGTTCTGCTGCCGCTACCTTCCAGGGGATGATGGAGACTGTGCTCTCCGGCCTGGAATGGCAGTCTTGTCCTGTCTATCTTGATGACGTAGTAATTTTTTCCGCTACGTTCGAGCAGCACGTACAGAGATTGAGAATGGTACTGGACACTATTCGTATGGCTGCACTTACGATCAAACCCGAAAAGTGCCACATTTAATTCCGGGAGCTTCGGTTTCTCGGGCACATTGTCAGTTCTCACGGTGTCCGCCCAGATCCGGATAAGATCACTGCGGTTGAAAATTTCCCAAGGCCAAGAGACAAAAAAGCTATGCGACGTTTCCTGGAGCTTTGTGCCTACTATAGGCGCTTCGTTGAAAACTTCTTCAAGATTGCGGAACCACTGACGCGGCTTACGAAGGAAGGTGTGCCATTCATCTGGCACCAAGAGCAACAAGACGCCTTCTCTAAGTAACGACGGCGTTTGCAGTCACCTCCCATACTCGCCCATTTTGACGAAGATGCCAAAATAGACATTCATACGGACGCCAGCAACGTTGGCCTTGGCGCTATTTTTGTTCAATGGCAGAACGGGGAAGAAAAAGTTATTGCTTATGCAAGCCGCACTCTGTCGAAAGCTAGTATAATTATTCAGCAACGGAAAAGGATTGTCTCGCAGTTATATGGGCCATCAGTAAGTTCGTCCATATTTATACGGTAGACCATTCCGAGCCATCAGTGACCATCATTCATTGTGCTGGCTTGCGAACCTCAAGGATCCTTCCGGAAGACTTGGCAAATGGAGCCTGCGTCTACAAGAATATGACATCACCGTAGTCTACAAGTCTGGCCAGAAGCACAATGACGCGGATTGCTTGTGACGAGCACCAGTCCAGACCTCGTCTCCTGAGCATGAACAACACTCTGCATTTCTTGGAGCTGTGAATGTGTCGGAAATGGCTCATGATCAGCGAATGGACCCAGAATTACTTCTGCTCATTTAGTGCTTATAGGGGCAGCAAGTCGAAGTACCGAGAGTTTTCGTCCGTGGACTACATTCCTACGTCCTCCGCGACGACGTTCTCTACAAGAGAAACTTTCAACACACCGGTGAAACGTTCCTACTGCTGATACCATCATCACTGCGAGCGTAAATTTCAGAAGCGTGTCATGATGACCCATCGGCAGGTCACTTGGGCATTAGTAGGACTTTGGCAAGAATCCGCCAGAGATATTACTGGCCAAAATTGATGGATTCAGTACAGCATTACGTAAGATCATGTCGAGAATGCCGAAGAAGCAAAGTACCACCCTTAAAACCAGCAGGTCTTTTGAAACCGATAGAGCCACCAAAAGTCCCGTTTGAGCAGGTCGAAATGGATTTGCTAGGACCATTTCCTACGTCATCGTTTGGGAAGCGCTGGATAGTTGTAGCAACCGACTACATTACCCGGTATGCTGAGACGTCATCTCTCACAAAAGGTACGGCAAATGAAGTGACTCAGTTTTTTGTGACCCAGATAGTGCTGCGACATGGCGCACCTAAAGTCCTTATAACTGACAAAGGAACTGCGTTCACTGCCAGGCTAGTACAGTCTGTCATGAAACTAACGCACACCGACCACAGAAGAAGTACAGCGTACCATCCGCAAGCTAACGGGTTAACTGAAAGGCTGAACAGGACGCCTGCTGACATGATCACGATGTATGTGGACGTCGAGCATCGGACTTGGGACACCATATAGCCGTATGCTACATTTGCATACAATACCGCAGTACAAGAGACAACCCACTTCACGCCATTTCAACTTGTTTATGGTCGGACAGTAATAACGACATTAGACGTGATGCTGCCTGTCAACAGCACGAATGAAAAGGACCCTGACATAAGAGAATATGTAGAAAGAGCAGAAGAGGCACGACAACTAGCACGGAACCGCATCATTTAACAGCAGAACGTCGACGCGCACCGCTACAATGTAAGACAAAGGGTCGTTCAGTACTCCCCTGGAGACCAAATGTGGGTCTGGACGCCTGTACGTGCACGTGGCCTATCAGGAAAGCTTATGCAGTGCTATTTTGGCCCTTACAGGGCTCTTCGTCAGCTAGGCATATTAAATTACGATGTAATCTCTGAAGGTAAAGTATGAACAACACGACGCAGGAATCTCCCGGAAGTTGTACATGTAGTACGGATGAAACCGTACTACGAAAGGAACTGAACAGGCGAACTGACTCACGTCGTCTAACACAATACAAGTCCTATTGTTTAGAAACTGTCAGCCAGCTCTACGCATCGGGGCGATGCGTGCTAGGAGAGGGGACTAATGCCATAGTTCGACCATCGCAGAAGACGCGTGCAACAATTTGCGTTCGTAAAAGCCGCTACACAAGTAGCCAGAAAGCCGCGCCATGGAACGCCGTCCTGCACGCCCCAAGATGCTACGCCATGGGACCGCCACGAGAATCGAGGAGCAGAGGAAGAGACCGACGAAGTCGGAGTTAGTGAGCAAGGGACATTTTTGGCCAACCATTTTTAGTTTTGATTTTACGGGCACAGGTTCAACCTAAATAAATATATTTTATAGAGTACCAGGTGCTATATTTATTGGTAACAATATAGATGCCTATGCATAAACCGTGAGTGACTGCGACGCGGACGTCAACGCTGACTCCGGCTCAAAATCGAGTCGAGATTGTCGATACAATTGCTATCGCAAGGAAATCTCTGTTTTTCCTAACACCCCCCTGCCCCCCTACGCTAATATTAATCAGTGCAGCCCTTACACGGCATAGAATGACACTCTCGTAAAATTTGTCCGCGATGACACATACCTCACGTATTTCAGTGTTCCGCAATAGCTTGCGTTCTCTGCTGTGCGCGAAATTGTGAGGTACGTTTTATCATACAGAAACGTCTTCAGTGTAGTGTCTAAAGGCCAGCGGAACGACGTGGATTACATTGTACGCTGAGTGCTTTTGCCAGTACGTGCGGAAACGATGTGCTGTGCAGAAAAAAAAACGTATGCCTGGTGACCCTTGTCTCCTAGATAAGAAACAAGGGCAACGGTTTCAAATACGGTGCTCGCTGGACTTTAATTTATCAGTTTTTCTGCAGCCCCATTTCCTTCTTGAGCATGCAGTGCCTACTATCTTTCACGTTATCGGTGAGCACAACCGTGTTAATAATCACGCTACAATTCGCATGTCTGCTTTCGCATACGGAGCGGTAGTTTATCGGAGCTCAATGTAAATAAAAGCATAACACAAGTAATCTATGCGGACGTTTTTGTGGTTGTAACAATTGCGAGAAAAGTAATAAGTTTTAGTTATTGTGACCAATGCATAAAACCTAAATGCCATATTTCAGCATTGATAGATAGATTCATAGGTTCCGTTAAACATCCTAAAATTCCCTTATGAATATGAAGGACGCCATAGTGGAAAGCTCCGAAAATTTCGACCACCTGGGGTTCTATAACGTGCATCGCAATCTCAGCTCGCGGGCCCACAACATTTCCTTCCCATCAGAAATGCAGCCGCCGCAGTCTGGATTCAATATGCGAATTGCGTATCAGCAGTCGAGTACCTTAGCCATTAGACCATGCTGGCGGAGCTATTTTAGCGTTACTAGTCATTATTTGTTCCTGTTAAATATGAACAGCACAAGCATTGTGCATGCTGAATAATCTGCATATGTGTGATGCAAATGAGGAACGCTTCAGATATGTCAGCAATACGCTGTTCGTTATTTCAATCCATTTGCGGAAGGTTCCATGAACGCCGAATAAATGTCTGAAAGTTCATGATTACAAATAAGCAGCGCACGACGTTTTACAAAAGAGAGACGATAGGGACACCGCTGCACTCTCAACTAGTTTATTCCGTAAAAGAACTTGGTTATTATACAACAAGACGGTGTACCACGAGCTACAATGACAACGTATTTTCTAAAAAACCAACTTCGCAATCGCTCAAAGTAATCGATGCTTGGCTTATACAGTAATCTTTTCTTTTTGCGATGTGGAAGGCCTCGATCACTTCCCTTGTCATCTTATCTCTGTGGCTGGAAAGAATTTTAGTCTCAGAGAACAGCGGGGAGCATCCACATTCCAAGCAATGCCGTCTTAAGTGCGAGTAAGCATTATTAGCTAATGCTCTCTTGTGCTCCGTTAACCTTGTATTTATGCACCGGCCCGTTTGACCGATGTACATTTTCCCACACGACATGAGCAAACAGTAAACAACCGCGGTTCTGCACTCAACAAACGAAAAAATGTGCTTAACAGAGCACCGACACCTATCCTTTTTTGCCAAACGCTTTCTATCTAGCCTAGCGCATATCTTTCCTAGTTTGTTAGGTGCAGAAAAAACAACTTGTAATCCATACCGGCTGCCTACATTTTTTAGATTATGTGATATACTGTGCGCATAGGGTATGGAGACACATTTCTTTTTCTTTTCTTCATAATTCCTCTCAATTTGAGGCTGCTCCAAAGATACACTCTTGCGCACGAGATGAACCAACTTCTGTGCGGTTCTGCGCAGAACATGCTCTTCGTAACCTGCGCTAACCAATCTATCTACTTGTCTGTTGAAGCTATCGTTAACTTTGTGGGGACAAGATTTTGCCAAGGCAGCGCGGAGACAAGAGAAGGCTATGCCATTCTTAACTGTCTTTGAATGCCCGGAAGAATAGCTAAGCAGGGGCTTCTCAGATCGCGGGCTATATAACCAGCAAACATGGTCTGGCTTACGTGATAACAACAAGTCCAAGAACTGAAGCTGACCTTCCCGTGGCACTTCCCACGTAAACTCTAGGCCCTCGCTGCAGTCCCTGAAAACATTTAAGATATCTACTATAGCCCTGTCAAGTACAGTGTGTTCTACAAAAATTAGGTAATCGTCAACATATCTAAATATGGTCTTTGCAAGGCCCTTTATGTTGGCTTCAATTTTTTTGTTCACGTAACCCAAGAAAATGCTGCTAAGTATCGGGGCTACCTTCGAACCAATGCATATCCCCGATCTTTGTAGGTACAACTTATCATTCCATTTGATGAAAGTAGACTTTAAGTAAAAAGACAATAATTCGAGGAAAGCTCCTACTGAAATGCCGCATTTGTTAACAAATTCGATTTCATCATTTTCATCAGTAATGCACTTTCTAACAACCGTCAATAAAGGACCATGTGGAATGTTGTAGTACAAATCCTGAACATCAAAACTAAAAAAATTGCAAGTACCAGGGTTTGAGGTTGTCAAGAAGGCAATAAATTTGCCTAAATTTGCCAACTCCAGGCAATTTATTGCCTGGAGTTGGCAATAAATTTGCCAACTCCAGGTGCGATAAATTTGCACCTGGAGTTGTTTTTTGCAGCAAAAACTCATAAGCCTGATGTTCCGTTTAGGTGTATTGTATCTGAAAGGGACTCATGGCAACTTAATCTTTCTACCTTTCTTCAAGAGCAGCTAGTTAGCCTTAAGGTATCGGATCCTTTCTGTGTACCGAACTCGGAGGCGTTGGTTGCCTTCTTGACAACCTCAAACCCTGGTACTTGCAATTTTTTTAGTTTTGATGTTCAGGATTTGTACTACAACATTCCACATGGTCCTTTATTGACGGTTGTTAGAAAGTGCATTACTGATGAAAATGATGAAATCGAATTTGTTAACAAATGCGGCATTTCAGTAGGAGCTTTCCTCGAATTATTGTCTTTTTACTTAAAGTCTACTTTCATCAAATGGAATGATAAGTTGTACCTACAAAGATCGGGGATATGCATTGGTTCGAAGGTAGCCCCGATACTTAGCAGCATTTTCTTGGGTTACGTGAACAAAAAAATTGAAGCCAACATAAAGGGCCTTGCAAAGACCATATTTAGATATGTTGACGATTACCTAATTTTTGTAGAACACACTGTACTTGACAGGGCTATAGTAGATATCTTAAATGTTTTCAGGGACTGCAGCGAGGGCCTAGAGTTTACGTGGGAAGTGCCACGGGAAGGTCAGCTTCAGTTCTTGGACTTGTTGTTATCACGTAAGCCAGACCATGTTTGCTGGTTATATAGCCCGCGATCTGAGAAGCCCCTGCTTAGCTATTCTTCCGGGCATTCAAAGACAGTTAAGAATGGCATAGCCTTCTCTTGTCTCCGCGCTGCCTTGGCAAAATCTTGTCCCCACAAAGTTAACGATAGCTTCAACAGACAAGTAGATAGATTGGTTAGCGCAGGTTACGAAGAGCATGTTCTGCGCAGAACCGCACAGAAGTTGGTTCATCTCGTGCGCAAGAGTGTATCTTTGGAGCAGCCTCAAATTGAGAGGAATTATGAAGAAAAGAAAAAGAAATGTGTCTCCATACCCTATGCGCACAGTATATCACATAATCTAAAAAATGTAGGCAGCCGGTATGGATTACAAGTTGTTTTTTCTGCACCTAACAAACTAGGAAAGATATGCGCTAGGCTAGATAGAAAGCGTTTGGCAAAAAAGGATAGGTGTCGGTGCTCTGTTAAGCACATTTTTTCGTTTGTTGAGTGCAGAACCGCGGTTGTTTACTGTTTGCTCATGTCGTGTGGGAAAATGTACATCGGTCAAACGGGCCGGTGCATAAATACAAGGTTAACGGAGCACAAGAGAGCATTAGCTAATAATGCTTACTCGCACTTAAGACGGCATTGCTTGGAATGTGGATGCTCCCCGCTGTTCTCTGAGACTAAAATTCTTTCCAGCCACAGAGATAAGATGACAAGGGAAGTGATCGAGGCCTTCCACATCGCAAAAAGAAAAGATTACTGTATAAGCCAAGCATCGATTACTTTGAGCGATTGCGAAGTTGGTTTTTTAGAAAATACGTTGTCATTGTAGCTCGTGGTACACCGTCTTGTTGTATAATAACCAAGTTCTTTTACGGAATAAACTAGTTGAGAGTGCAGCGGTGTCCCTATCGTCTCTCTTTTGTAAAACGTCGTGCGCTGCTTATTTGTAATCATGAACTATCACCAACTCGCCCAACTTTCGGTTTTACTGAAATGTCTGAAAATTTTTTTTCATTTCCTTGTAAAACTGTCGGAAGGTGAACGGTAGTACACTTAAACATCACTATCTAGTCATGAGTCGGCACCAGATTAGCTGGCGTAGACTCGAAGCACACTCGTGGAAGACTCGGACTCGCGAACAATCGCCTTAGCGTGAGTCTTTAGCGATGAGGGGCCTATAGAAACTTATTCGAGATCAAATTTTGCACTATAGCCTATCCAAATGACAAGCTGGTTTACCAGCTGTCGCTTCCCACCCACTTTGTTTATTTGCTCCACCGGAAGTGTTCCCTCCTCAAAGAGATGGCGCTAAGCCCCAGGAGCAGCTCGCCAGCCGCAATGTTTGGACGCATGGGTACGCCACCCTAGTATGGTCATCTAGGGAGCCTTCGCTACCAGTTTTATCTACCTTGTTCATGCTCCGCCCGCCCGAGCGCAGCCCGCAGTTTTAAATACAGCCCGTACCCGGCCTTGGCCCGAAAAGTTTGCGCGACCTTGGCGCGACCGGGCGCGGCCCATTTCCGCCAGTCACGACACGAGAAGAAACGAGGCACTGTGCGAATTTTGTTAACTGTAAGGATACCGACCACAAACAAGAGATCTTCTGAAGTGTTTTGGGAACATCTTTCAGTGTCACAACTTTCACTGGTACTCTGTATACTTCTGCCTAATTACACCTCTCAGACTTTTGCGACATAAGTACAAGGCAATATAAATTCATCACCATCAACATCAACATCATCATCATCATCAGCCTGTCTACGTCCAATGCAGGACAAAGGCCTCTCCCATGTTCCGCCAGTTAACCCGGTCCTGTGCTTGCTGTTGCCAATTTATACCCGCAAACTTCTTAATCTCATCTGCCCACCTAACCTTCTGTCTCCCCCTACCCCGCTTCCCTTCTCTGGGAATCCAGTTGGTGACCCTTAATGACCAGCGGTTATCCTGTCTACGTGCTACATGCCCGGCCCATGTCCATTTCCTCTTCTTTATTGCAGCTATGATATCCTTAACTCCCGTTTTGGAAGAGGAAGACGAAGTGATTCTTTGTAGAACACATCCATCTCGCTCGTCTCAGTGCTTTTCTGGACTTTTTGCTGCAGTTGTGGGGTGTATTGCCCCGTAGGTTGCGGTAATGGATGTACAACCTCACGAGGCAACGTCTGACTCCGGCTCGACCGCGGCCACTACCTCGAGGAAGCGAGGAAACACATCCAGTGAGAGCGATGACACTGAGCTGTACTCCGCATCTTGCGACGAGTCCTCAGACGACGGCTTTCAACCTGTCCTGCACCGCAAGGCCAAGCGACGGATCATCAATCCATCGCCGGTGTCAAGTACAGCCACCGTGAAAACGGCGCCCCAGCGATGGCCCCATTCCATCCTGCTTGTGCCAAAGAACGCTACCGAAAGTCTGCGCGTTCTGAACAGGCAAGTGCTTTCGCTCTATTTTGAGAACACTGTGCCGAACGAGATTAAAGACCTACGGCTTAATACAAGAAGAAACATCCTGGCTGTCGATGTGTGGCACCCGAGTGCGCTGAGCACGCTGCAACAAGTAGCACAACTGGGAAACATTGCAGTTAGGTCCATCATACCAGCCGATGGTGCGACCACATCAGGAGTCATTTACGACATTAACACGGAAATCCCAAACGCAGACCTTCCAATACTTATAAAACCAGCGAGTCAAGACAACGTCATTGTCAGCGTTGGACGGCTTGGAAACACACGCTGTGTGAGAGTAACGTTCAAAGGTGACTGTCTTCCCGCATACGTGAAGGTTGGCCACTTTCGTCAACAAGTTCGACCGTTCATTCCTAAACCCGTGCAATGCTTCAATTGTCAGAAGGTCGGCCATGTAAAGGGTGTTTGCAGGAGCTCCGCAGCGTGCCCCCGGTGCGCCGAACCACACGCGGAAGACAACTGTAGCGCTACCACACTGAAGTGTCCTAACTGTCAGGGTGCTCACAAGGCTTCTTCGAAAGAATGTCCACACATAAAGAAAGAATTTTCTATTCTGAGGCAAATGGTACGAGACAGCTCGACCCACAAAGAAGCTGCCGAGAAAATCCGGCGAAGACGAAGTCGCCGTCGAAGGTCTTCAAGTCGGAGAGCGCCAACTTCAGGTGATAAGTCGACGCATCAGGAAAGATCGCCAGCTGCAGTTTACAGCACGGCAAACACAGACGTTGTAAAAGAGCAAAGGGGCAGACCAGTCTCTACAGATGAGTGGCCTCCACTTACGCGTACACAACGCTCAGAAGAGCCGCAGTAGAAGCCGTCTTCTTCAGAGCAAGCTGCTGTAATGGAGGACTTGCGGAACACAGATCAGCAAGTGATAGCTCTTTTGCGACCATTAATTAACGCCATCCGCTTGTTGTTGAGCAACTTTCACACACCATCAGCAAGAAGTGCATTGCAAAACTGGACGCTTTGAGTCCAGTACTCGCAGCGCTTGAGTAAATAATGGCTCACCAGCCACTGTCTTTCAGAGAAGAGGTCCGAAAAGCAGCGATTATTCAATGGAATGCCGGGGGACTGAGGTCACGCATCGCCGATTTCCGTCGGTTCGTGTACACCAATAAGTTCCCCATCATTGTCATCTGCGAGCCAAATTTGCAGAAAGAAATCAGACTTTCTGGTTATGAGTCATTCATGTCGTCTACAACTGTGGACAATAGCAAAGTTCTGATGTTTATTCGCCGCGACCTCACCTACATTCATCATCCGGTGTCACCCCTCGACGACAATCAATATATAAGTATAACAGTGAAAAGGAGACTTACCATCACGGTTGTGGGTGCCTACCTCTCTCCGACAAGTCGTTTCGACCATACAAGACTACAAGGTATCCTGTCAGCAACTTCTCACCCATGCATTATAATTGGCGACTTCAACGCCCATCATACAATCTGGGGAAGTTCGAAGACCAATGTTAAAGGGAGAAAGTTGGTGTCCTTCGCCTCCGACAACCAACTTTTCTTGCTAAATGATGGCAGTCCAACGTTCCTGCGTGGTTCAAGGTATGGCAGCTGCCTTGACCTGGCCTTTGTCTCACGAGGCCTCGTCAGGCATGCTGAGTGGTTTCCAGACATAGAAACGCATGGAAGTGACCACATTCCCACTTACGTCAAAATCGAAGGATTGTCCCATGCTAAGATACGCGACAGTGTTCAGAGAGTGGACTGGTTGAAATTCCAGTCCCGCATGGAAGAGCAATGTGAAGCAAGCATAACCCTCGACATAGAGGAGATAATTAAAAGCACAATACACGATACTACGTGTACCCTCACCTGCTCTCCCAAAGCAACGAAATTTGACATCGAGCTAGAACGACTTCGAGCAATCCGACGGCGTGCTGAACGAAGATACCGACGCACGGAGGCAATAGAAGACTTACGAATTGCTCGACGTATACAAAAGAAGATTCAGCGCAGGATAAATAAACTCGAGTTACAAGGTTGGACTGCTTTTTGTGAGTCACTTGACCCACGAAAACCTTTATCCCAATTGTGGAAGACGGTACGAGGCCTCCGCACAAAACCCACTCAGTGGTCACCATTCAGGGCTCTCACACTTTTTGAACAGAGACGCAGCATTGACGTGGCAGAAGACTTCTGTGCCAGAGTATCTGGGCCACTCGCAGCGCGCAATAGCCTATTGCCCTCGACTAACTGTCCACAAACACTGGATTCCCGCATGGATATGCCTTTTTCCATCGTGGAGCTCAGAGCAGCACTAGCTTTGTGTGGACGCACGTCGGCACCAGGGCCCGATAGAATTTCTTATAGGGCCTTGTGTCATCTGGGTGAACGCGCGAGAATCCTCCTTTTGGAGTTGTACAACAAATCCTGGCAAGATGGAACGCTCCCGACAAGCTGGAAGACAAGTTGCCTAGTTCCACTTCTGAAGCCAAGCAAGTCACCGTTGGACCTCTCATCTTATCGTCCGATCGCATTGGCCAGTTGTATAGGCAAAGTTATGGAGAGAATGATCCTGGGACGCCTGGAGTGGTTCTTGGAGTGTAACAACATCTACCCAGATGCCATGGCAGGATTTCGGCGTGGTCGAGCATCGATTGACAACGTAGTCGACCTGGTCACTTATGTCCAACACGAGAAAGGCCGTAAGCGTCTCTGCGCATCTTTGTTCCTAGACGTCAAAGGGGCGTATGACAACGTTACGCATCAAGCTGTTCTCACCGCTCTCGAAGTTATAGGAGTAGGTGGTCGGATGTATCACTGGATACGTAGCTATTTGTCAATGCGATCCTTCTTTGTGAGCACTGAAGACGGTCCAACCTCTCCACATTACAGCCACCGTGGCGTCCCCCAGGGTGGCGTACTCAGCCCTGTGCTGTTCAGTCTTACGTTAATTGCTCTCACTGAGCATCTGCCCAGCACGGTCAGGCTATCAATGCACGCAGATGATATCTGCATTTGGGCATCGGCTATAACACGCCTGCAGTTACGAGGAAGAATTCAAAAAGCTGCCACTGAAACATTACACTACCTCCGAAATCGAGGCTTGGAAATTTCTTCCGAGAAATGCGCCCTCGTAGCTTTTACACGAAAGCCTATGGATAAGTACACTATAAGCATCAATGGTCAAAATGTACCATACGTTCGACCGCACAAGTTTTTGGGCGTCATAATTGACAGGAATCTATCATGCAGCGATCACGTTTCGTACATGAAGAAACGGTTAATGGACATCTGTAATATACTGAAGTTCTTTGCAGGGAAGACTTGGGTAATGTCTCCCAGTGCAATGCTACAGCTGTACAGAGTACTTTTTATCGGTTTCCTGCGGTATAGTTTACCAGTATTGACCAATGCAAGCAAAACAAGCCTTCGAACGCTACAGAGTGTTCAGTCCCAGGCACTCCGGATTTGCCTCGGCTTGCCTCGTAGTGCGTCAACAATGGCTACTATAGCTATCGCCGGTGACCACCTCATCACAACACATATCGACGTTGAGGTACTCCGGACACATATAAGGCATATTGCTCGGACACCCTGCCACCACCTAGCCTCTTTACCAGCAGACAGACCACGTTCGTCTTTTGCCAAACGGTCACCACATACCGTGATTCTTTGCCAACATGCTTCACACCCGCCGCCAGGCCTTTGACTCCTCCCTGGTGCCTGACTCAGGCTAATATCAGGCTAACTATACCTGGCATCAAGAAAAAAGCAGATATGTCGTCACCTGCTCTTAGACAGCTTGCTCTGCTCTTGTTATACGAGACGTATCAAGGCTGTACACACGTATACACCAACGGCTCTGTTTTACAGAAGAGTTCAACGGCATCATTTGTTATACCGATAAAAGACACGACGAAAAAGTTCAAGACCTCCCACCTTACGACATCAACGGGAGCAGAGCTCACAACTCTTCGTGCCGCATTGCAATTCATTAGTGATCAACAGCCACAAAAATGGACAATTTTCAGTGACTCAAAGGCGGCACTGCAATCCCTTATATCACCTTTACGCCACGGCCCGTACGAACAGCTGGCATTTGAGATTGCAGAAAAGACTCACCAACTCATTGAGGAAGGACATGAAATAGCCTTTCAATGGCTGCCAAGTCATTGTGGAATAATTGGCGATGAACGGGCCGATCGAGCAGCCCGTTCTGCCCATACTGAAAGCGATGAAATATCAATTCCGCTTTCCAGAACTGACGCTGCACGGCAACTCCGCATGCTTGCTCGCAAGCACACCACGTCACAATGGAACGAGTCACATTTCTTCCATGCACGGTTAGGTACTTTAGACCCAACTCTCAGTCTTCGAATTCCTCCGGAATTACGCCGACGAGACGCTACTATGCTGTGCAGACTATGGTTGGGCGTCGCATTTGCCAAAGCGTATGCGTTCCGCATAGGAATGGCTGACACTGCTGCCTGCGACCATTGTGGCAGGGATGAAACAACTTGGCACATTCTGTGTGAATGCCCACAATACTGCTCGCAGAGACAGTCACTCTGCAATGCACTAGATGAACTGGACAACCAGCCTCTTTCGGAAGAAAGACTCCTGCGCTGCCGACAGGACTTTATGTCGCAGAAGAAGGCTGTGAAGGCGCTCATGCGCTTCTTGCGTTCAGCCGGCCTGTCCAAACGACTGTGATTGGAACTCCCTGAATGTGTGTGCATGTGTTTTTTTCTAATTTATTTTATATCTCTCTATAGCTATCCTCTTTCCGACCCTTTTCCCCACCCCCGTACAGGGTAGCAAACCGGTTCGTCTAGGTTAACCTCCCTGTCTCTTCCTTTTAATTATTTCTCTCTCTCTTAACTCCCGTTTGTCCCCTAATCCACTCTGCTCTCTTCTTGTCTCTTAAGGTTACACCTACCATTTTTCTTTCCATTGCTCGCTGCGTCGTCCTCAATTTAAGTTGAACCCTCTTTGTGAGTCTCCAGGTTTCTGCTCCGTAGCTAAGTACCGGCAAGATACAGCTGTTATATACCTTCCTCTTGAGGGACAGTGGCAATCTACTTGTCATAATTTGAGAGTGCCTGCCGAATGTGCTCCACCCCATTCTTATTCTTCTAGTTACTTCAATCTCGTGGTTAGGCTCTGCGGTTATTACCTGTCCTAAGTAGACATAGTCTTTTACAACTTCAAGTGCAGTATTACCTATTGCAAAGCACTGCTCCTTTCCGAGGTTGTTGTACATTACTTTCGTTTTCTGCAGATTAATTTTAAGACCCACCTTTCTGCTCTCCTTGTTTAACTCCGTAATCATGAGTTGCAATTCGTCCCCTGAGTTACTCAGCAATGCAATGTCATCGGCGAAGCGCAGGTTACTGAGGTACTCTCCATTAACTCCTATCCCTAACTGTTCCCATTCTAGGCTTCTGAAAACGTCCTGTAAGCACGCAGTGAATAGCATTGGGGAGATTGTGTCCCCCTGCCTGGCACCCTTCTTTATTGGTATTCTGTTGCTTTTTTTATGAAGCACTATGGTAGCAGTTGATCCCCTGTAGATTTCTTCCAGAATGTTTATATATATTTCATCTACGCCCTGATTCCGCAGTGTCTGCATGACGGCTGATATTTCTACTGAATCAAACGCCTTCTCGTAATCTATGAAGGCTATGTATAGTGGTTGGTTATACTCTTATTTACGCCATTAGGGCTCCTCCATGTCCACTTGCGGTTTTCTCGTTTTCGGTAGAAGGTATTCAAAATACGCAGATTATTGCGTTCTGCGAATTCTACTAGTAGCTCTCCTCTGGCGTTTCTAGTGCCGATGCCATAATCTCCTACTGCCTGGTCTCCAGCCTGCTTCTTCCCTACCTTTGCATTAAAGTCGCCTATTACTATAGTATACTGTGTTTTCACCTTATTCATTGCCGATTCCACGTCTTCATAGAAGCTTTCATCATCCCTGGCTGGCCGTCTTGCATATACTCAGTGCTAGCCTCGTAGTCTTATTTTTGTGATTCAAAGACTGACTACAAAATAAATTACTCCCTGTGGTAAGAACTGGTGATGTGGTAAAAACAGTGTTATAAAAGTGTGCTTAGGCTATAACGTATATTGCGATCAGTGTGTGGGGCCCATTTTTCATTTTAAGTGCACGGAAGTCACCACAATCAGGATAATTGTGAATGATGACGCGTGCCTATGCGTGTTCTCCTAAGCTATCGAGCAATGGGGACAGCTCGGCTAATGGCAGACAATAGTTGAATAATGAAGATTGGGCTGCGCCTCGACTATTCGTTTTGACCCTCATTGGCCAGGGCTCCTCTAAGCGTTGAAGTTCTCGGGTGCCTTCTGCACTGGGCATCGTCCCACATCTTCCTGAATGTGTCTGGAGCGACGTTCTTTGCAGATGGCTCCTGTTGCGGTCACGGAGTGAGTAACTTTCCCTTCACTGTTCAGGGAGCTTTCCCGGGTCTGTTCTCTACAGCCATCGAGACGCTGTTCACGGCTTGAGCACAGACGAGTCCAGGTGTCGACTACCTTATTAAGATGGCTCTGACAGTTATCTACTAGGCCGGGCAACGACCCGTAATGGACTCTACAAGCACGATGCGATCACCTCCTGACAAAGAGCACCCCGGTTTACTGCACCAATGACTCTCCAAGATGGTGCGTTGTGAGTGCAATGCTTTCACTTGAACCCGCGGCATAAGCCGCAAACGTGTATATCTGTGGGTGTTCAGGTAGCCCCGTGTTTTCCAATGCGTCCATAAACTTGTCTTTCTTTGTCTTTGGATCCGTACGCGTCTGGCTAACCTGCAGCACAGTAGCTGATAAACTTGGTGAGCTTCCTGCCAGAATCGGCTTCACCATCTTGCCGAAATTCAGACGTCAAGGACAATTTCATACATTTAGAGAAGCTTCACGCCATCAGCAAAGGCATCGAGATAGATGGAACCGCGCGCTAAGGGTGGGCTGAAGTGCAACGCGTTATAGAAAGGGACCTTTGCGCGCAAGTTTGGTGCAATCAGTGCGAGAAATCGGAGCTCGTAGAGGAATAGCTACGAGCTGAGAAACGCGTTCTACAGCTGAAGTTCAAGCTTCAGGAACATAGCCTGAACGAGCGAGAGAGCCTACACCTTGCTAGTGTCGGTGCCTCTTTACCGATTCTGTTGGATACCTGCCGGTCATAAAAGTTGCTGCCTCCGTTCAATGAAGCGAGAGATTATCGCGCCGCATATATTAGAGAAGTCTGAACGTGTCACAAAGTCGCAACACTGGCTTCCGAACAAATATGCCCAATCACTCGGTTTGTGTTTGACAGGCGAGCCATTGTCGTTCACTAGCCGACTAGATGCTGCCTCTGCATATGACTATCGTCTGTTGAAGCCAGTTTTGCTGCTACACTTCTGGTTTACCGTTGAGGGCTACCATGAGAAGTTTTGGAAATCGAGATCTAAAAACAAGTGAGAAGCCTTCAATACGCGCCTCGTATAGAATATCTTGACCGATGGATGAAGCTAGCTGGTGTTAAGAAGACTAACGAATCTCTGCGAAGCGTCAGTAATTTTAAGCAGTTTATGAAAGGTTGCTTGCTACTACCGAGTCTATTTTTAAAAAAGGAAGCTGTAGGACGCTAAGAATAATGGTACAAAACTCTGTGTTTTTTTGAAGCTCAGGATCTTTCCAACTTGGGCAGAGATAAGTTGATTAAAGACAGTCCCGTAGAGAGTATTTGCACAACAAAGACCAGAAAGCGACCACTTAAAGGCAGGACTCATTGCTTCCTGTGTATCAAGACCAGAGACCGCTCATCCGAGTGTTGGTCTCGAACAAAAAATAACCCATCAGCTACACTGTGGTCCAGTGGTAACAGGGATTAGCCGTGGGAAACAGGGAGGACTCAGGAAAGCGACAAGTCTCGTGTATGCTGTCGACCCTTGAAACGTCCGATGCGGTAGGACCAGAGAGGGCATGTGTCGTACTGCAAACAGAGAATCTATCCCGATCGTCAATACAACGTCGACATGCACGCCAACCACCTCCGACTTGGGCACTCTGCGAGTAACCAGAGGGTTTCTTGAGGGCAAGCTTGAAACATTTCTCCGCGATACCACCTGCAATAACGTGGGTGTTTGGGGAGCACTTGTACCGAAAACTAATTTCACCGATACAAAGGGCCCTTTCTTTGTTTTAGACTGCACCCTACACTACTTGCTGGAGGAAATTTTGCATGTCGACATGCCGTTTTACACTGGTACCATGCGTATAAAGTGCATGCGGAATGCACTTTACGATGTGGCATTGGGGAATATTGAAGCTGCGGTACATGCAAAGAACAGAGTGCAAGGGTGCAAGAGAAGCCATACAGAGTGCAAGAGAAGCCATGATGACAAGACGACGTCTACGGATGATATAATCTCTGCATAAAAACGCGTGGTTAAGAAAACAGGTGCCAAAAAGACACAAGCGTCCGAAGAGGCCTGTTTGCCTTTCCCAATCAAGGGCCAAGGTGATCCTCTGAGTGAACGAGCTGCCGTAGCACAAATACCTGCAAGACGCTCAACCTTTAATTTTTCGATTTTGAAAATTACACCTGAACCTATAGACACAGTAATGCTCCAGCACTTCCAACAAAATGACGTGAATCTACGACGGTGTTGCGAAAGCGTGCAAAGAAAATTGCTGTAGACATTAGTGAGACATGCTACTTCCTTATTGATTTGTGGGGTTTTACCGTTCTAAAACCAACATATGATTATGAGAGACGCCGCAGTGGAGGGCTGCGGAAATTTCGACCACCTGGGGTTCTTTAACGTACACCCAAATCTGAGCACACGGGGCATGCTACTTTCTGTCTGACAGAATCACGTACCGAGGACACAAAATATTGTCGAAAAAAGGATGTGCCAGCTGTACCTGTAAGACATAAAAGACCCTACTAAAAATTGTTTATGAGCACATTCTCGCAGGGCGCCCATGAATTTTCGGAAAACAAACCGCACTCTAAAAAAATTTACACTATAAAAAGTGTAAAATGTGTTAGCGCATTAAAAGCACCCAAATAATGGAATAAACACATTGACATAACTGTGACCAAGGCAGGCCGGATGCTATACTTCATACGCAGAAATTTTAGGCAAGCTTCTCAGACCGTGAAACAAACCCTTTATCTCATGTATGTAAGACCTATATTAGAGTATGCTTGCGTAATCTGGGATCCCCATCAGCAATACTTGATTGACGCATTGGAAAAAGTTCAAAACCAAGCAGCCAGATTTGTTAGCAACAACTAAAATTCCTTTGCAAGCATCACAGAAATGAAACGAGCATTGAAATGGGAGAAACTGATGGTAAGGAGGCAGAAACTCAGGCCTAAGTTTCTTCATTGTATATAGTATATTGGAAATGCCATTAACCCTCTTGATTATCTGTTCACACCAACGTACGTCTCTAATCGTCAGGACCATTCACGGAAAAAAAATATTAGAATACCGTTACAAAACCCACTCTTTCGGTAGTTTTTTTTTCGTAAAAACAATACAGGAATGGAACCGTCTACCTGATGATCTCGTCAATGAAACTGACAATGATTCCTTTTTTCTTCATTGTAACAACTCCAACAATATCACTGCCACTAAGAATGGTTTGCTGTCTCGAAGCGTGTTCGTGTTTTCAAATGCATGACTGTGACGTTGTTTTCACTCACCAATATTCGAGTGTTTTTTCTCTCTCTGAAAATATTTTGAGTGCTGTTTTATTTGTTGAATCTATTGTTTTGATTGAAAACTATGTAGTTAAATTATTATGTGTACCTCCCCTACGTAATGCCTCACGGCGATGTAGGCGAAATGTAAATAAATAAATAAATAAAAATAAATAAATAAATAAATAAATAAATAAATAAATGAACACCCTTTTTACACTCCATTTTTAAAATTTAAGGTGTTCGTGAGCAAAAAACCCTCAAAACACCCCATTTACACCCTTATATTGGGTGTTTTATGGACAAGGCTACAAATGATTGATTGATATGTGGGGTTTAACGTCCCAAAACCACCATATGATGAGAGACGCTGTAGTGGAGGGCTCCGGAAATGTTGACCACCTGGGGTGCTTTAACGTGTACCCAAAACTGAGCACACGTGCCTACAAGGCTCCAAATGCATGACATTTTCGGGCAGTTTTGCTCATACTGTTAGTATGCATTAACCTTCTTGATACCAGCAAGGCTCCTACTACTAGCAGCTTGCGGGTCTAGAAATGAATCGAAGCAGAAAGTAATATGACCGAAACACAGTTTTCATCAATAAAGCACGCAAACTACTAGAGGGCGGGAGATACAATAGGAGCGCCGCTTGTTCAATAGCATAAGGGCCAATTCTCCTGTTCTGTTTCTTTCATCTCTGTCGTTTGCGTGATTAGTCAACACTCACAAAGTGCACTCATTTGCCTGATTAAGGTAACGTTGCGCACATTGGTGTAGCCATACATAGAACACTCCCCCCTCCCCCCGTCCCCCATAAGATCGAAGCTTTTAAAGCAGGAGATAAAACGTCCGCCACCTGAAAAAATGCAGCACATTTTTAGCTATAACCACCACATCGGCAGGCCATCAGGTCCCTTAAAACGAACATTCACGTCATGCGTCAGATTGATGATCTTGATAATCGTTTACGGCGCAACAATATTGTAATTTACGGACTGGAAGAGGAAGCCTTCGAAGACGGTGGTTGTTTGGCAACTAAGATTGAGGCGTTTTTTACTGTAAAGCTGCAGATTGAATGTCCTCAGATTGAACGTTGTCACAGACTCGGTAGACAGCAACTAGATCGTTCCCGTCCTGTTATACTTAAGCTTCTTGATTATCGGGATAAAATGACCATAATTAAGAACGTTGCAAAACTTAAAGGAACTAAAATTTATATTAACGAAGATTTCTCTCCGCGAGTTCGCGCTCTGCGTAAAAAAATGTGGGACGCCGCAGCCCCTTTTCGTGATACAGGGTGTTCTACTAGTTTGAGGTTTGATTACATTCTAATAAACAAAGCTCGGTACTACTGGGATGAAACACTGAATTCCCTTGTCAAAGCACCTATTTTTCCAAATAATTCCGATGCGATGCCCTTCCCGGTTGTATCCGGTTCGGAACTACGATCTTCTCCTGGTGAACCTTCCCCGGCAGCAGCGCCTGTTGTCTCCGGTTGACGTCGTCCCGGCAGGAATGAAAATTTCGTCTTTCTAAACTTAAACGCTAGGAGAGTAATAAAGAAATTGCCTAGCCTTCTCTCCTTTGTCTCAGCGTATTCGCCTCACGTCATCGGCATTACAGAAACGTGGCTACATGATGGTATCCTTGATTCCGAGTTCACTCCCCCAGGGTACACAGCAGTTCGCACCGATAGACTCATCGGGATAGGGGGTGGTGTTGCTCTTCTTATCCGTTCGGACTTAAAATTTGCTATGATCACAGGCCCAGCCGACACTGAGTCTGTTTGGTGCAAGATTTGCCTCGAAAAATGTGCAATTGTCGTTTGCGTTTTCTATGGGCCTCCTGCCTCGAGTATTGAAACATTACAGATTCTTAATAACTTCATGTACGAGCGCAATTTTAGTGCGTCGAACTTCATTTGCATGGGCGATTTTAACGACCCAGGTATCCACTGGCCTTCCCTTACGTGTGATGGTCGCGAAAGTAATATTTTCAAGGAACTTATAGACTTTACATTATCTTTCGGCTTAACTCAAATTGTTCATGGTGCCACCAGGTTGAATGCTGTTCTCGATCTCGTATTTTTAAGCTCCGACCTTTCGGATAAAGGCTTGGACTATGAAATAATTGATGGCCTGTCTGACCATCAGGCTGTTCTCGTTTCCCTCGCATGCGTAATCAATAAACCGCGATATGTTTTCCCTTCATTTCCTGACTTTGAACGTGCGGATGACCTTTCTGTTTTAGACGCTTTGGCGGATGCGTACGATGATTTTGTGCTACTCAGCGCTTCAGGAGACATTGATACACTAACTAGCACTTTTGAAAATCTAGTAAAATCATGCATTTCAGAGTTTATCCCTACAAAGACTAAAAAGAAAAACACTGATGTTCCCTGGATGACCCGCGATCTTTTACACTTATCTCGTAAAGTCCGATGACTTCGGCGCTGCAAATCATCGAGCAATCCAGAAAGCATTATCAGGTTTACTGAGGCCAAGAAGGAACTTCGAGAGCAGAAAAATATAGCTAAAGATTTCTTTTTTCGTGTTCAACTTCAAAGTTTACTATCCGGCAATCATCGCAAGTTCTGGCGCTCGGTCCTGCCTCGCGATGCTTCTTGTAATTCTTTCAAAATAAACGATAGAATCATTGATGATCCGGCGGAAATTTGATTGATATGTGGGGTTTAACGTCCCAAAATCACTATATGATTATGAGAGACGCCGTAGTGGAGGGCTCCGGAAATTTAGGCCACCTGGGGTTCTTTAACGTGCACCCAAATCTGAGCACACGGGCCTACAACATTTCCGCCTCCATGGGCGGAAATTTCGAACAATTTTAACTCGTTCTTTCAGTCTGTCTTTACAGTCGACAATCTGGTTGTTCCTTCTTTTTCCACCTTAAATCCAACGTCTCCAATCAGTGATGTAGTGATCACTGAAGAGGGCGTGTTAAATCTCGTACTTAGTTTGGACACTAAAAAGTGTAATGGACCCGATGGTATCTCCAACATGTTTCTCGTTCGCTACTCCCTTTGGACCTCTCAATACCTTACAATTATTTTTAATAAATCCGTAAAATCTGGAACCGTTCCTAGATCTTGGAAAAATGGCAAAATAGTACCTTTACATAAATCTGGTGACAAGCAAGTTTTCAGCAATTACAGGCCCATCTCTCTTACCCCTCATTCCTGCAAGCTAGTAGAGCATATTATATACAAACATATTATGGCATTTCTCGAATCTAACAATTTGTTGTCTAGCTTCCAACATGGATTCAGACGAAGTTATAGTACTGTTACGCAGCTAACCGAATTCGTGCACGACATTTCTAGTAATATGGACATTAATAATCAGGTTGACGCACTATTCATCGACTTTTCGAAAGCGTTCGACACTGTACTCCACTCTAAATTACTATGCAAATTAAATGCCATATAAACAACCCACAACTAGTTACGTGGATTTCTAATTTTCTTTCTGAGCGCTCGCAATACGTTTGTTATAACTCAGCTGACTCCGACATTGTTAGTGTTAATTCAGGCGTTCCACAAGGTTCTGTACTTGGCCCGTTACTGTTTCTACTGTACATAAACAATTTGCCTAATAACGTCACCTGTAAAATTCGTCTGTACGCGGATGATTGTGTTTTGTATTGACCCATCAACTCTCCTGGAGCCCATTATCGTCTAAATGACTCATTTACTAAATTTTGTGAATGGTGTGCAACCTGGCAAATGAGTATAAATTTTAACAAATCTGTGCTTATGTCTTTCACGAATAGTAAGTCCCCTTCCTGCTTCACGTATTCGTTTAACGGATCCACCTTAAAAAAAGTAACAGAATACAAATATCTTGGTGTTGTTCTTTCTAGTAATTAACCTTGGTCTCAGCATATTAACCTTATCTGCACAAAATCTTTAAAAAAGTTAGGTTATTTAACACGAACACTGTCCCAAACCCCCAAAAGCACTAAATTACTACTGTATAAAACACTGATTCGTCCTATACTTAACTACGCATGCCCCGTATGGAATCCACACAAGCAGGGTGAAATCGATAGAATTGAGGCCATTCAAAAAAAAGCTATCAGATTTATTTGTAACCGCTATGATCGCCACTTTTCACCTTGTCTTGCCCTGTCTTCTCTTGAACTAACCACATTACGCATGCGCCGTCTAAAGAATTCTATGAAACTGCTTTACTGTTTTATTAACTCGGTCTATCGCATGTCCCACAATACCTACATCTCATTTGCCTCGCCGTCCACAACTAGAAGTAATCACCACCTTAATATCAAGCCTTACCATTGTCGAACTAACACATTCAAATTTAGTTTTTTTTCCTTTCACTGCCGAAATGTGGAATCAACTGTCTGGTGATATTCGCTCTCTTCCTCTGGAAAATTTTTTACTTGCCCTTGCTCATTTGCGTTAAGTGTTCTTCTGTTTTATTGCTCTGTTGATCTGTTTGTTTGTTATTGTAAATGCTCACTCCTGCCATAGCCCCAAATTGGGGGCTGCAGTATGTATAAATATAAATATATAATATAATATGTATTTTTAGCAGGAACGTTTTATTTTATTACAGTAGCGAATGTTCCTCTCATGGGTCCTTAAACGTGCGTCATGGAAACTAGGAAGAGTACACTGACCATAAAGAAAAATGCAGAATAAGGTAATTTCGGTGACCTTGACGCAGCCTTGCTCACAATGACGGGAGCCTTGTTGACTAAATTGCGAACAAAGTTCTCCTCGGGGAAGCCGAAACGCAGTCTAGTTCTATCTCTCTCTCGCTCTCTCTCTCTCTTTCCGTTTTTTTGTCGATCCCCTTCTTTTAATTTATGTCTCTTCCCCAGCAGACGTGCTTCGGTCAAAGCCTTGACTTTGTGGATAGTGAGAAAACAACTTTGATGAAATATTTTCACCCGCGGTCTTGTTCCAAGGAATCCAAGCTAAGTACAAATGTACTGTCGCAACGTTAAGACAGAACTAGTAATTAACACGTTGAGAAAGTAGAAGCAGATCAGTATTTTTATTTACTGCGCGCCAGAGTGCTCGTGTTCTTTCTTGTTATTGCTTGTTGGATAAAAGCGTGCAGATGCGCGTATGCGCTGTCGTCTTCGTCTTCCTAGCAGAACACACGTGGCAATATGTTCTCATCGAATAGTGTGACGGCTGACGCATGCAATTTTGCAATGTCTTTACCGAAATAGAAGTGCTGATAAAGTATCGCCTGCGTGACCCTGAATGTGCAGTCCCTAAAGACCCATAGAGCTAAGCTAAAAGCATCGCTTAGCTTTTTTACCAGTATTCACCACATTAGGCCGATGAAGGTGCGCCAAATATTGCTCCTGACTATTACAAATGTACGTTCTGACTAGTAGCTTGTGCTGGCCGCACTGCACCGTCACAATGTTCACAGCGATTCAGATGCACTGTTAAAGAACGAGTATAACGCAACAAATTACTGCCGCAAAAAAGGCAGCATATCCACGGAGTGAATTATAGAGAGTGGGGCGAAGCGTTCGTCCGTCCATTCGTTCTTGCTTCCGTCTGTCCATGCGTCCATCTGTGTGAGCGTCCATGCGTCCATCCGCCCGTCCGTCCGGGCGTGCGTCTGTTAGTGCATCCATACCTGTGTTCGTCCATGCATCCGCCCCTGCGTCCGTTCATGCGTCCATTGAAGCATCTGTCTGTGTGTCTGTTCGTCCATCTATTCAACACTCCAAGTACAGCCATCTCGCATCTTTTCGTCATATATTCCCATATAGAAAGACCGCCATCCAGCGAACATTCCAAGGACTAAACGAGAGGTGGCACACGCACACTTTTTTACGGCTGCGCTTCGGGCCTACTTCCCACATTTAACCACCTCGAGTTCTGGTATATACTTGTTCACTGTATTCATGGCACTGCGGCCCAACGCTCGCTGAACCTTTCTAAAACCAACAAGGTTACGCCCAGCGAGTATTCCGTAGCAACCTTTTCCTGTCAGATAGTGTTCGATGTACATGCTAATAGCTGCTAATGGGAAATGAGAGACAGGAGAATTCGGCTTTTACTTTTTTACGGCTTGCGCATCGTATCTACTTCACACCTTTAACCACCTCGAGTTCACTCATGGTAGATACTAGTTCATTGTATTCATGGCACTGCGGCTCAACGCTCGATAAACCTTTTTAAAACTAAGGACGTTACACACAGCGAATATAACGTAGCAATCCTTTCTTGTGAGATAGTTCTCAATGTACATGCCAATGGCTGCTAATGGGGATCACAGCGTGCGCGTTAACTAAGAGCCGAATGCTCCTGTCTATCACCCCCCTTAGCAGCCATTGGCATGTACATTGAGCACTATCTTTTATTGTGCAACAACGAACAGAAGAAATCTCTCACTGGCACCACCTTGGAAGTCAAAATGGTTGACTCGTTACACACTACAACGGCTACGAGGGACGAACGGGTGCTGCTATAAGAGGCTTCACCAGTGTACGGGACGGCTCTAAGCTCTCCCATAGTAGTGTACCAAGCGCTCTAAATTGTTAACCACATTTTCTAAACACAAAAAAGCAGCACCCGCGTTATCAGTAGAGGGCCGGAGCTAGCGTTAAAGCGCATCTAGCCGGTCTGAGAGCGCACGCACGTCATGAAGTCTCGTCGCCTATAAAACCTTGGCTGCCGGCGATTTCTGCGCTCGCGGGCGCAGAGCGCGGGAAAGGGGCCCGCATCGTCTTACATGTCACTTAGTGCGCTGGCGAAAAACCCTCCCGTGTGGTGCGTGCGGGGCGCGCAGCTTCTCGATCGGTAGAGTTTATTAATCGGTGTTTAGTTTGAAATGTGCCTGCGTTCTGTCCTCGAGCTGTCTGTTCTGTCAGCGCTAATTATTGCGAAGGTGCACCATCCTGAAGACTGGACCTGTGGATTCATATTGTGGAGCACTCGAAGTGAAATAGTGAGTACCGCTCTCACGCTGTTCCGTTCAGCGCTTTGTTAACTGCGTGAGCACGAAAATAAGGCCTTCAAACAATTTTGTTTTCAACTAGTTGATGACAAATCAGCATTTCTTTACTTAGCGAGAATATTTGTCCGAACTGTTTCACGGGGATGATGGCGAAGTGTGAATGTGGGCAAGTTTTTTTGTTTGTTTAGATTGTTTGGAGTACAAAGCAGAGTGAGCTTTCGCCACTGAGTAGTAGTAGTAGTAGTAGTAGTAGTAGTACACAACGTTATTACATACATAATCCAGACAGGCTTAAACTCCGGTGCCCCGAAGAATATACGGGGTGGAGAGCGAAGTCTGTCCGGCAAGGTGGTGCCCCTATTCCAGGGCCCCACTGGTGCGAGCCATCCGTTCAGCTCTTTGGATCAGTCGCAGCTGATCTACTAGGGCTGAGCTAGACAGCAGCGCCTCCCATTCCTCCCACGTGCCAGTGGTGTCGTGCTCTTCGTCGTGCTCTGCACACTCCCACGTGATGTGAAAGAGTGTTGGGGTGGCTCCACACCACGGGCACTTATCTCTGTACGCCGTGGGGTAGATCAGGGGAAGAGTGTGCAGATTTATGTAAGTGTTAGTCTGTATTTTTCTTAGCGCTGTTGCCTCCGCAGCGCTGAGCTTGCTGTGAGGACGTGGATACAGCTGCCTATTTTCTCTGTAGTACTTTAAAATTGTTGCGAATCAATGGTCCAGGGGTGTAAGGTCATCACTTGCATTGGCTTAAGTGGCTCGGTGATTTGTGAAGCCTCGAGCCACCTCGTCCGCGCGCAGGTTCCCTGTCACGCCCTCGTGCCCCGGTGTCCAAGTCACAGCCTGTACGTATTTCACTGTGGGGTTCATCCTGTCTCAACCAATATACGGAGCGCTTGTGCTCCAATTTCGCCCTTTAGATAGATTCTGCAAGCTTTTTGCGAATCTGAAATGATTGTTAATGAAGCGAATTTAGAGAATGGTACACCGTATTGCCAATACCAAGCAACATGGATCCTACTCTGCATGCTGGAAGAAGAAAGGCAAGGGCTGACTACATAGACAAAAAGACAAGATTTTTGAACACGGCCAGATTCACTGACGCCGCGCCTTATCAGACCAATGCAAAGAGATATGTGTGTGTAGCCACCGACCACAGAGAGAAAATTACAGCCTGCGCTTCAATAGCTCAGGTGTCGACAACACAAGCAGAAGAAGTTGCCATAGCGCTTGCAATAAAAGAGGGATGGACGCGCCGCTGAGGTTTGGCGAAGAAAGTGAACAGATTTTCGTGGTGCCCTTTGTTGGCAGCCGTTTTTAACGGGGCGCGCTCGTGATGCACATTAATTTTAGTTTACTATATAATACACGTGTGGGGACGCCGCCTGTTAGCTCTAAGCATCAATAGTATCGAAGACGCATATGCTTGGGCATTTTGGTAGTTCATTTACTCTGTTTTTTTTTCTTATTGCACAAAAAGACCGAGAACGGAAAACAAGGGCGTAGTGTCGATGTCTTTCTTTTCGGTGCTTTTTCGTTTTGTGCGGCAACACTACCGTGATAACTCGGGTTGATGCATCGGGTGACAACACAGCATATTGTTTCACGTTATGTGCGCCTCGCGAAGTTTCCCTACTTGCTAATACATTCAATTTCGTTAAATTCGTCTTCACCGGTATTTTCGTTCACCCGCAGCGTAGCGTGACACTGCCGACAGCCGTGCCTATGTAGCGGATCGAGCACTGAAGCTGGACTTTTGTTTGAACAGACCTTTCGTCTGTGTGTGGTCGAATCGCCTACTTGAACAGTGCAAACGCTTGTTTGAACGTAACTGCTAACGCTCGAGCACATTTTATTCAGATTGTTTCCATAATGTGTAACTTTCAAAATGTTCTAGTTATTCAGAGTTTTATTGCCATCGCCTTATTTTGGCGTTTAACTTCACTAAGTACTTGAGATGTTAAAGATATTTTCGCTATGTGAAGCGTATTATTAGTTTTTTTGTTGCGCAAAAAATAATTTATTGTTATACATACTGCACGGTGTCTAAGCATGTGTTGAAGCCAAATATAAGACTGGGCAGCATATTTATCTTGGAACGCAACACGCACAGCCTACGCTACATCGAGAAATAGCTATGCTTTCCTCGCCTGCCAGCATGATTTGAAACCAATGGCCGTAATTTAGCAGTATGCAATGGTCATTGAGTGAGACTAACAGGGTCACTTTATTCCAAATTTCCCAGCCAACTTCGCGGCCATGGAAAATGTGTTTGAAAAAATCGTGCTAGTTTAATGCACTGAAAACAGTGAACTGCTTGAATATTTCGGAGAGAAAAAAAAATTTTGGTCACATGGTTGCCTTTTAAACTTTCTGAATGTTTTTTGAGTATTGTTTGTGAAAAAAAAAATATTTTACTAGTACCGCTCCTTTTTCACACCAAGTTTGATACATGTTAAGTAAAAGGGCTCATGTAAGGTGTTTGAAACTCAGTAATATCATAGAAATTTTTTGGTCACAGACGTCTGCAAGAATTTAGTCAAAATGTGTTATGTGTGCATTTTCTCTTTGCGATACTGCACTTTGTATGAATATCTGAGCTGTGACTACTTACTTCACAGAAAAGATATTTTGATGAACAATTATTTTTAGACATCTTAAGCTGTTAACCTCTACGAGAAAAGATCACTCATTTCCCAGAATTGTCATTTTTGTCCGTATTGACACGCAATTTGCACCATGTGGTGGTTCAAATAAAAATCACCTTTTACCTTAATTGAAAGCAAATAAACAGTGCTTTGTATGTGGCAAGTTTCATCACTACAATTTCTATTTTAAAGAAGAAAATAATTTTTCAATTTTCCCATCAATGGCAATGGGGAACTTCGAGGCGTCGGCTGCCGAATGACTAAATGGCAAATGGGGAACTTGAACTTCAAAAATCATTTAGGGGCAAAACTCGTGAGACCGTGGGTCGTTCCATCTTCTGTAGTCGTACTAGTATTATGTAGCCACTTTATGAGTTGCACAATAGATAGCGCTAGTGGTTTTCACAGCATATACATGAACAAAATGATGATTTGTGGGGCGAATCGTTCGTCCGGACATTTGTGTTTTCGTCCGTTCGTCTGTGCATCCATCCGTTCGGGCTTCCATGTGTCGGTCTGTCCATGAGTCTGTCCGTCTTTCTGTCCGTCCATACTTGCGTCAGACTGTCTGTCCATCCATTTGTGCGTCCGGACGAACGAACGCTATGCCCACTCATCATCATTCACTCCATGTATATGCTGTGATCTTTTTCTCAAAACATAAATTGTTATGACAAAATATGGCACATCAAAAGAACTGTTTATTTGCTTTTGATTTAGGTACAAAGTCTATTTTTATTCAACCACCACATGGTGCAAGCTGCGTCTGATTATAGACAAAACAACTATTTTGTGAAATTCGCAATTTTTTCTCGTGAAATTTGACAGCTTGAGAGATCTGAATATTTTTTCCTCTGAATATGCCTTACGTGGATTAAGTATTCACTCCTCAGATATTCATTCAAATTGAAGTATTGATATAGAAAAATGCAGATATAACACAATTTGGCTAAAGTATTTCAGGCGTATGAGGTCAAAAAATGGTAATAATATTACTGACCTCCAAACACATTACGCAAGCCTCTCACCTTACTTGTAGACCGAATTTGGCACGAAAGAAGAGGTACTTAAGAAATAATTTTTTTCACAAACTTCCAGACAAGGTTCCGGGAAGTTCAGGAGGCAGCCACGTGGCCAAAAAACTATTTGTCCGCAAAATATACTAGCAGTTACCTTTTTATGCAGTAAAATTAGCATGATTTTTTTTCGAACACATTTGAGAAGGTCGCCAAAATGGCTAGGTCGTCTGACGTGGAATGATCCTGTAGCGAAATCTTCCATTGTATAATCGTGTCAATGTGAGCCAGTTCAAGAACACTAGTGTCATTCGCATTTTAATACGTCACTGTACAATACTTCATTTTACAAGTTACCTGCACTAAATAGCTTCTCAATGCGCATAGCGTCATGTATGCTTAGTGGCATTGTGCTTTCGTGCAATACAAATAAAATATGTATATGTTGTTGCGCGTCGTACTGTATACTTTTTAATAAACTAATCTCATAAGTACCATGGTATATCTGCAGAAGTACACATGCAGCTGTGTTGACGCATACTTAAGCATGGAACTTGACATTCGCTTAGATTGGTTGATGCATGCAGCTAATGAAACATTTTCAACTTAGAGCAGTACCTTTTTATTTGCCTGCGCGAGCAAGCTGAAAGGGTAAAATAAGGTTAATATCTATGGTACGAAAGTTATAATAATTCAGCCGAAGTGCGCTTTTAATCGCGTTTATTGCTCTTCATACCTCTTCTAGCATTTCTCACGGCAGTGGAGGACGATGCCACTGAATATGCTTGCTATGCACTCAAATTTAAACTTACACATAAGAAAGCAGTTAGTTATGTAGGGTGCACACTGTATGTTGCACTCTTTGTGAAATTTCGGTCATTATTCCTTGTGTATTTATTTTAGGTTTTCGGCGTTGAATTTCCTGTACAGAAAGAACAGCTTCGCCCCAGTTCTTGGAAGGCACCAGTCATCTAAGCAGCTGAAGGTGATTGTTCAAGCAGCAGTGACGAGCTGTGCGTTTGCAGTTAGAAGTATACCAACACTGACATTATATTAATACAACGTCAGTTACACTACCTTGTCGAATATTCTCATTTTTATGTCGAAATTTATACAGTAAGATATAATAGGTTGTAAATGTGACTGAAGAAACTCGCTTACTCTTTCTACGTGTTTTTGTTTTTTCTATTGTCATGGTTTCAATCACCTCCATACCTCTCAGTTGTTTTACCCGACTAGCGCAAACGTTTTTGAAAGTTGTGGGGATTTATTGTATTGAAAACAATGAATTTCTATTTTAGAGAGAAAAAGACTTGGTCAGTCGAGATATTTCCAAATTTTGCAGAATGCCATTAGAGTCCTGTTTGTCGGACTTGCAGTTTTTCTATAATAAAGGCAGATGTGATCATATGGGCTTAAGTGTTTTTCGCTTCAGCGTTATGTTCAGTTGAACCTTATGCTACAGGTTACTGCTTCCACTACTGTGGTGTGGTGCGTGCGTGTGTGTGTGTATGCGCGCGTGTGTATGTGTAAGTGCCTGCCGCGTCCTACTTTGTCGTTTTCGGCCCAGTCTACCTACACATATATACACTAGTCTTATGCAGCTCATTCAAGACCACGGCACCTTATTTTATCAGCTGCATGCATGCAGGTAGAAGTGCAGTGGGTGACACCAGTATCCTCCATCTTCCCCGTCAGCTGCAGAGAAGGTTCATATATGCTTCTCCCTGAGAACAATTGAGGCTTGGGCCAGTATGTGATGCATATTTCATGGAATGAAGTGCTATGAATGACTCTCCTCAACACACAAGACTAAGCGTCACCTCCTGTGTCTCTGCTTTTGATGTCCCGTTAATTGGGCTTCATTTGATCAAGTATGCTTATACATATAACTGCCATCGTTTCAAAGGGGTTTTAGTGTTACACCCCGCTCGCATAGGTGTAGCTTCATCCAACACTCATAGTTTAGGGGTGTTCATAAACACCTATCAAAGTATGGTGTAACGTTTCTTTACACCCTACGGTTAGGGTGTCCCTAAACACCTTATTGTTTAGGGTGTTCCTAGAAACCCTAAAAGGGTGTTGCCCATGGGACGAAAAATACACCTTTATGGGTGTGAAAATTTTTAGAGTGCGCATTCTAGATGAATTCAATTGGGCTGATGTAAAGCTTGCGATGGAGTTGTTGATGGTGATGTAATGTTGTTTGGTAGCGCAAGAGGCAAGACCGGTGAAATAGTGTCATGCCAATTCATGTTGAATTGTCGATGAATCATGAGTAATGATGTGTTAATCATATCGTTGCTGTGAAAGTGCCTTAGAGAGATATACACAACAAATGGAAGTTTGGTGCGTCAACTGGGGTGAGCGATGAGGTGTATTTCGAAGTGGTAGGAGGTAAAAATAGATTAGAGGTTGTACCAAGAGTGTAAAAATGTTGATGTTTCTTAAAAATGGCAATAATGCCTCAACAGGGCCCTTGCTTGACCTCAAGGGCTTGGAGACATGCGCCTCTTAAGTCTACCGCAGCGTCAGCCTCCCTGAGAGCCTGAGCTACGCCACTGTAGGGCAATAACACGCAATGTTTGAGATCCACTTTAAAAGCCTAAAATCAATCTGTGCTTCAATAATAAGGGGTCTGAACCAAATAATAGCACTGGGTGTAGTGGTATATTCTGTTTATACGCCAGGGCAAAGTAATTTCTTCTTAGTGTGTCAAGTCTCCGGCATCCCAATAATGTGTGAAGGTCTGTTAGTGCTTCACCACACTCACCACTGATAGGAAGAATGTTGCCAAGGAGCAGGTGGGCGGGCGTATTGTATGTATGGCCTGTTCTTAGTCGACAGAGCATGACCTTGGTGCGTCGCACTTCACTACAATGAAGTAATTTACCCTATTTGTGGTTTGATTAGCTGACGTTCTTTCAAAGCCCTAGTATCCCATAGTCGGTGCCAGTAGTCCTTCACCTTTTTATGCACAGATGTTTTGAGATCTAAGGCAGGAAGAGCTACAGAAAGGTTTCTAGATTCCGTTCCTATGGTAGTAGCCATTCTGTCAGCAAGCACACTGGCACGAAATGTTCGCCATTTGCAATTGCCTGGTCTTTAAGGCTGTTGCCTTGGTTGTCAACAAAAAGTAGAGCGTTGAACTGATAATTTTCTAGCCTATTCCACACTTTTACTTCTTGTGTGTATGAGTTGATACTCGAGAGATAGTTAACCCAGTTATCTCTTTTAGCAATTCGACGATTGCGCCTGCACTCGTATTTTACTTGTTTAAAGATTTGAAGATTTTCTGCCATCGGATGCTGGCGTAGCAAACGCCATGCCTTATTTTGCTTTTTCTGTGCATTTTTGCACTGGTCATTCCACCATAGAACACGCTTTTTGGCCCCCGTTGTCGTGGGAGTACACTCTAGCGCAGAATCAATCCTAAAAGCGGTAAAATGTGCATTAGCATCGTTTGTGTCAAATTCATTGAAAGTATTCCTAGGTATACAAGTTTTACGAGAGAACTTTTGCTAATCTGCGCATGCTAATTTCAACTGAGGATTATAACTTATACAATGCTCCTATGTGGTCTTGAGGCAGATAGGGAAGTGGTCACTGCTGTAGGGCTTTCGAAGCACTTCCCAATCTAGGCAGGGCAACACAATGGTTGGCAGATTGTTTGGTCTATCGCAGAATAAGTGTTGTGTGTGGTGATGTATTATGTTGGTAGTTTTTTGTGGAGAAGGCATGCGCCAGAGCTAGAGATATCGCTCTATTAAGCGGCCCCGTGCATCACATCAAGAGTCTCCCCAGAGTGATTTGTGTGCATTGAAATCACCAATTAAAATAAATGGACTTGGAATCATGTTAACTAGGCTTTCGAAATCAGCACTGCTAAGCACTTGATCCGGGGGGATATACAGAGAACAGATGGTTATGATTGTATTAAGCAAGATGGCACGAATGGCCAATGCTTCCAGAGAAGTTTGAAGTTGTAACTGCTTGACTGCAGTGAACCTTACTGCTATGATAGCTACCCCGCCTGACAAGGCAAGGCAGTTGGTACAGTCCTTACAAAAAGTGATATATAATTTAAGAATGTTGTGCGTTTTGGCTGTAGATATGTATCTTGTATACACAGTACTTTAGGAATTAAATGCTAATGAGTTCTCGCATGTCGCCTAAGTTATGTAAAAAGCCTCTGATGTTCCACTGCAGGATCTCTCCAGCAATATTACCAAGAAGGGTAAACGTACTCGGTATATCAGGATTTGTTTCATGGCCATGGCATAGCCTCTTTTGGAGGAGCTGTTATACGTTCTTTGTTCCTAGCAGCACGCTCAAGGGAGTAGTGCCACTACTTTGGCACCGCTGGTGTCGAGGTGACTGGTGATGTATTTATCGCCTCGCTGGAGACGCTTCTTGAACGCACAGTGTGCGCTGACTGTTGTTTCAGCCTCGACTCACGAGAAGAGGTCGTGCGTGCCACTGAGACACTTGGCTGTTGGTTTTATTTGTGGGCAGAGCAGCAGCAGATGTTGCATTCACCTGGGAACTGGTGGCTTAGCCACCAGAGTTGCTCAATCATACGAGTTGCGAAACTCCCCATAGGCTTCATTTATCAAAAGCCGAATACAACATTGGCTGAAATGGCGGAAGCGTCTAGATTGTAGCGCCATCTCTTGACAACAAAACTAGCTAGAGAACGCAATATTTTGTGTTTTTTGCTTTTAGCAAGATTGTGAAAGCCGCCGCATTCTGCCAAACAGCACGGCAGCGCCTAGAATTAGTTTTTAGGTGAGTTGGTGCCTAAGGGTGCTGAGCATGTTACTTTGTCGCAGTGATGGAGACGTGATAAAGGACAGAGGAGCTGCTTGTTCTCTTCATGTTGTGTCCTTTTTTTATGTTTTCCGCATTGTGCTAGAAGTAACGTGGCTATAAGCGGCATGTTTGTGTGGTAGGTACACAGCTAGCACAGCGTAATGGGCGGTGCAGCGAAGTCGGTAGTTTATCACATTCAGGTGGCACGATGTTTACATTTCGGCAAAACAACGAGTGTCAATGTGTGATGCAAGCGGGGTGCACCGTTGATCCGGGCGGATTCAACCTGCTTGTCTGTCGACGGTGGCAGACGACGTTGCCCGAGCAGCGAACGCCGGTGCTGTTGGAAAGACTCCACGAACATAGCACCTGAAGAGAAAAGAACGCTTGCAGTGCTCGTTCCAAGTAAATAGCAATGTTCAATGTTCCCACTTTCTAGTCATCGGGCTTTCATATTTATATGGTATCCCAGCCGGTGTCTCATTTATTGATTTCGAGATTAGTAGAATTTGACCGCTGCGTGCAAGACAAAGCGGCCGATTCGCGGTAAGTACTGATTGGTACTGTTGTGATTTGGTTTGCACTCTGCCGTGTCTGTGTCTCGTTTGTGCGGCCATCACTTCCGTCGTGTTAGTGATACACATCGTGAACCGCAGAGTGGCACAGCTGAAAGGATTTATCAAACTTCCCGAGACCAATCAATCTTAAGTGCACATTCTCAAACGAGCAAACGAGGAGTAATAAAAATAATCAGGGCACAGCGTTAATAGCATGGTAGCATGAAGTCGCAAGCACCACTTTTGACAAAATAAACTTTTACGCTTTGACCAGGCGTTGACTACGCCTTTGCAGAGCAAAGACAGCTGACAGCGGTGGCGGGCGCCACCAGTGTCGCATGTTGCGTTGAGCAGCCTAAAAAAAGCGCACGCACAAGTGGTGATGCAGTAATTTGTATTGTCGCTCCCATATGGCAGGACAATCGGCTCACTCCCGCTAGGTCGGCCAATGGCGTGTCCGGGTTTCGTAACGCAGTTTTGCAACTCATATGATTGAATAACTCTGTTAGTCACTGCATCCTTGCGCGAGGTCTGAGCAGAATCCACTGGCCGTTGCGACACTGCTCCCTGGCGTGTTACGTCGGCATATGTAGTGTGCTGTACTATGGAGAACCGCTTTCGGGTTTTCCTTGAACGATACATTTTCTTGAATTTGAAAGTTATAATTTCATTTTTTCTTGTTGCATGTGGGGCATGATCGGGAGTAGGAAGGGTGTTCACCATTGAATTTCGCACAGTGAGGTGTTTACAGTCATCAGGGGAGTGTTCACACTCGCCGCATGTGGCAGACGTTTGCCGTCCTCGGCAACTCAATGAGCCGTGGCCATACCTATGCAAACGTAAACATTGTCTGGGATTAATTATGTACGCACAAACACGAACTTTCAAATACACTGTTTCAATATATTCTGGGAGCCTGCTCGAGTTGAATGTAAGAATAAGTTGCTTGGTTGGCAATCATTTGTTATCCATGCATATCTTCGTTGTCTTAAAATGAATCATATTTCGCTCTTTCCATCCGTGCAATATTTCTGCCTCAGTCAGAGTCATCAGGCCATTGTCTGTCACTACATCATGAACCATTTTCTATAATTTGTGTGCTGTCACAGTTATTGGGATATCTCCGATTTTCTCAAGGCTGGCAAGTTTCTCATGTTGGGATTTACAAATGATCTCAAGAAGAAGGTTTCCGCTCGTCATTTTACTGATCCTATATTCTGGTCTAAGTTCTTCTTGGAGGCATTTCGCAACAAGGAAAGGTGAGACACCTCTCGCTGGCTTGTTGATTAGCTCACTGTGGATTACATGACACCGGGGGGGGGGATTGTTTTGTGCGATGCGAAAAAGCTTGACGTCACTTCAGTGCACACTATATTGATAGCGCGATCAGAAAGTGGAAGGAAGGAAGTACTCATGAAATGTTTTATGATTTAGCAACTATGGCAGCCACCCACCATCGATCGAGCCCAACAAGGGGACGCTACAATGCTTGGGTAAGACGTGTAGACGCCATCTATACATAGCTGCCATAAACCAATGTAATATATCCAAGGCTGGATATAGAACACAAGGATAACTCAGGCAACCTCCGAAAACTGGGAAGCAACTGATAGGATTAGAAGACAGGAACCAAGGAGAAAAGGTGGGAAAGAAAAAAAGGTAGGAGAGGTTGGATAGCAAAAGGCGACCACCAATTTTCCCTGGGTGGGTCAGCACAGGGGTTCTGTTTGCGGGAAGGCGGGGTCAAAGGGGTGCGTTGCCTCTGTCGGGGGTTGTTAAAGATCCACTCGCCCGGTGTTAACTCAACCCCCAAGATCTCCTTTTTCACGGACACGGCTCAGTCACGCATGGCTAGGCGTGAGAAGGAGTCGGAGCCGTCCCCCGTTAAATCAGGTCCATGGTGTCGCGACACACCAAACGCCTGCTTGCACAGACTCCCCTGCTGGGAGCGACGGCGTGGTATGTGAAATTCTGCTACGTTTGTTAACGAACTGTCCCAACACGTATTGTTGGCTGTGCTCAACTTCACCCAATGCACATTGTCGAGACGCCGTTTTATCGGGTTTTGATAGGCATCGTCGGCCCCTTCCTTCCGGCATCCTATAAGGGCAACCGATACATTTTAACTATGGTGGACTAGGCTAAGGTATCCAGACGCCGTACCTTTGCTCTCCATAGTGAGCGAAATGGTAGCAAAAAGTTTAATCGAAATGCTTTTCTTAGGAGGCTTGCCATGCGAAATGGTCAGTGTCCGTGGCATCCACTTTGTCTTCGCTCAAGATAGAGTTTAGTCGCCCCAGTGGCAACTGGGCTTGTTGAGCGCCTCAACAATACTTTCAAGCGTATGCTAGTACTAATACTGATTGTTGGCCTAGTTGGTATTTACTTAATGGCATGATTTGGCCGCAAAAGAGACACACACAAGAAAAGGAACACTCAAACCACTCAAACCGCCTGTGCTTGTCGTTTGAGTGTTCCTTTTCTTGTGTGTGTCTCTTTTGCGGCCAAATCATGCCATTAAGTATGCTAGTACGCATGGGAGAGGCACGCCCCGAAAACTACGATTCATGCCTAAGCCACCTTCGCTTTGTTCACCGACTGATGCCATTGAGAAGTGCCGGATACACTCCTTTCGATCTGTTGTGCGGCGGGTTTGTTCGAGGTCCAATGACCATCCCTAAATACTTGTGAACGAACAGGAAGTTAGACGAGGCGACGAAGTCGACCTACGAGTACATCGTTGAATTGAGGTAACGGCTGGAAAGAACATGCGACATCTCATTACCAGAATTTTTCAAAACAAAAACAAGTCAGAAGAGTTCCTACGAAAGGAAAGAAAAGAATCGAGAATTGGCTGTCGGCGACAAAGTGCTATTGCCTTTGCCTGCCGACTCCAACAAGTTGATTTTCAAGAGAAAATGTCCTTCCAAACTTGTAAGCAAAAAAAGGAAATCAGACTATGTGAATAATTTCAGCCATCAAATCACTGTTTTTCACGAAATTATGTTTAAAATTATGAAGAGAGAATGACGAAAGATCCTACGCCATCAACAGTTGCTGCTGGGTCGTCCGTGGCATGTGCGAGGATTTCGCGTGTTTCTTTACGATCAGCATCTACTTTCGCAACAGCACCGCCAGCAGCTGACTTATACTAACCCGGCTTCAAGAGCCAACGGTCGAACACGAAGTGATGATATCTAACGTTTAACGTCCCCAAAATTACGAGAGACGCCTTTGTGGAGGGCTCAGGAAATTTCAGCTACCTGGGGGTCTTTAATGTGAACCAAAATCTGAGCACACGTGCATACAGCATTTTCGTCTCCGTCGAAAATGCAGCCGCTGCAGCCAGGATTTGATCTCGAAACTTGCGGCTCAGCAGCCGTGTACATTAGCCACTGGACTGCCGCAGCGAGAAAACAGAAAACCAGAGTTTACTCTTCATGCTCTATAAATCGTGCACCAACACATTACGTTCATTGTTCAGACAATTTAGGTGCTCATAATCTCAGCCTAACATTCGTTAGTAATGAATAATCTACTCTGATTAATCACGTTAGGATTTTGTTGTCACAACACACCCAACGGGACTATCTAGTTACGTTTTCTATGAAAATGACTACTTTTTTTGTCATCGCTTCGCTCGTCTTGCGCAGGGTGGAAGATTTTTCATTCTCATTTCCCATTCCATGTGCGCGAAAATCATTACGGTGGTGACAGTGGTGAATTATGGCGCACGCCTACGTGCACACTCGTGCGCGGATCTCGAGGCAAGCTCTCGAGCGACGATGACAACTCGGTTAATGGCAGGGAAGAGTTGTAGTTCGAAAATTGGTCCACTCTACTCCGGGCTTCATCTGGACTTCGACTTCTGGTGCTTTCTACACTGCGCATCGCCCCACTTCAGCCTGGGCTGGTCTGGAGCGACGTTCTTCACAACTGATTGCTGTTCCCGTCACGGAGCGAGACGCTGTTCAGGGAACTGTCTCTCGGTTGTTCGTGGCATCCACCTTGACGCTTCTTATGGCGTGATTCCAGGCGAGTCCAGGCGTCGGCTATACTGTACTGTAGTGCATGCCTCTGGTGGTTTTCTACTAGGCCGGGCGACGCCCCGGAACGAACTTTATCAGCATGACACGCCCCGCCTTCCGAGAAAGAGCACCCCGGTCGAACGCACCAATTGTGGTGTAGTTAGTGACCGTGGTGTGATGCAGAACGTGCTCGAAGACGACATCATCCACGTCTTTCCAACGACCAACATCAAGAATCTTCTCCGCAGCCTGTTCGATACCGTTCTGCCCTGGATTCGTCTTTCGCCGGCCACCTCCTTCCCCTCCACGTGCCTACTTCCCATTGGTGTTCATGATAGCCTTGGCAGCGCAACTTTTCGCGCAAACTTTCTCTTCTTTTTCGTGGGCCGCATTTTCACGCGTGACGTTTCGCGCCGACTTTTTGTCGTCTCTCCGCCTCTCAATCGTGAAGCAACACTACCATCACCTTCCAGCACGTTGTTCAACACACCACGGTGCCACCACACTTCACAAACACCAGCACGTCTCTATATAACCACAATAGGCCATTTTTTTGCACAAAAAACTGTTGAAGTTTAAAGTTTGATGGAAGCCCGTCCAGTCGGGATAATACATGCTTGAAGGTGAAAAACCTGGATGCTCTGTGCCGACCATAGTAAAAGTTTAAAAAAAGCAGTAAAAAGACGTTTCGGCTTTTACACGGAAGCCTTGTTCAGAGTGAAATGAAAACATGTGTAAAGCAGTTCGCCTTATAAGTATTTCAATATACCACGCAGGCAGAGCGCATATACTGACTGCATATTACTATCGCTCCTGTTTAAAGTGCGCGGAGTGGTTTTTATCACAAGTGACTCAAGAGAAAGACGCCGTGAGAGTCCTTTTTCTCTAGCGAGAACACGTACCTGCCCCAATCGATTGTGTGACCACCAGACGTATGCTCGGCCAAGGCACTGGATTTAACTTTTCTTTTCTTAACGTCGTAAGTGTGTTGTTTGAGGCGCCGTTCAAAGTCACCACTTTCACCGGTATACACATCGTCACAATCCGCGCATTGGACAGCGTACACCACACTAGGGAATTTGACTCTGGATAATCTGTCTTTCACATTTACAAGCGATTGTCATAGCTTTTCGTCCGGAACATCTGCCACATGGATTCCGTAGGAACGCAGAATACGGCCGAGGGCTTCGCTTATGAAGGGAATGCGTATACGGTATTTCCGCGCGCCTTTCCCCAGATGCTGCAAAGCGTAATTCTGGACGTGCTATTTGTCGTTCGACAGCGTTCAAGAAGGAAATCGGATAGCCACAAGCTGACAATTCACGCCGCACCAAGCGTACGTCGGCTGCGTAGTCTTCTTTTCTCTGGAGTTGGATGCAACTACAGCTACGAAGTTGCATGAAAATCAAGTGGAATGATCGCTAGTGGACGTACTGAACTTAGTTCTGCTTTTATGGTTCTGTCTTTCTAATACGCATTTTACTTTCCAAAACAAGTTGTACAAACAGATCCACGGTACATCTATGGGTGCTTTTATATCAGTGACCGCTGCTAATTTGATTATGGAAGCGATTGAAAGTCAAGCCCTCCGCTCGTTCAGCCCAGCTCTGAAGGATTTTTTCCGCTATGTGGACGACATTTTTTGCGTAATTCACCAAGAGGCAGTTCAGGCGTTCATTTCACATCTTAACAGCATGGAAGCAGCAATTAAATTCACGGTGGAGATGAAAAACGAAGGAAAATTCCCATTCCTTGATATGCTCATTGAAAGGAAAGGGCCCATTTTGTCGTTTGGCGTGTTCAGGAAGACAACCCACGTAGGTCATGACTTGCATTCTGCTAGCATGCCCGCCGCTTCTCACAAAATAGCCGTGGTTTCTACACTTCAACGACGCGCGCAGAAAATTTGCATAAGAAAAGAAGACCATGCAGCCGACGTACCCTTGATGCGGCGTAAATTGTTGGCCTGTGGCTATCCGAGTTCCTTCTTGAACGGTGTCGAACGACAAATTGGACGTCCACAATTTCCCTGTGCTGCATCTGATGGAAAGTGTGCGAGAATACCATATATTTCCTCCATAAGTGAAGCACCCGCCCGTATTCTGCGTTCCTACGGCGTCCATGTGGCACATGTTCCGGACCAAAAGCTACGACAATTGCTTGCAAAAGTGAAAGACAGATTAGTCAAAGTGAAATTCCCTGGTTGCGTTTACGCTGTCCCTTGCGCGGATTGTGAGAATGCGTATATTGTTTAAAGTGTTGACTTCGAACAGCGCCTCCAACAGCACATTCACGACGTTAAGAAAGGAAATATTAAATCCAGTGCTTTGGCTGAGCATGCGTCAAGTCGTCACACAATCGATTGCGAGAAGGCACGTGTTCTCGCTAGAGAAAAAGGACTGTCCCGGCGTCTTTATCTTAGTCCCTCGTGTTACAAACCACTCCGGAGCGGTGGTAATCTGCAGTCCAAACCATTTAACAGGATGCAACAAACCACTTAAACAGGAGCGATGGTAATCTGCAGTAAGTATATGCGCGCTGCCTGCGTGATGCATTGAAATACTCATAAAGCGAACTGCTATAAACATGTTTTCATTTCACTGTGCACAAGGCTTCCGTGTGGGAGCCGAAACGTCGTTTTCTGTGTTATTTCGTTTTAATCATTCACTTTAGTCGGCGCAGTGCCGCCTTGTTGTTTACCATTCACCACGAAAAACTGTGGCTCAGATTTGGATCAAGTCACTCGTAAACAAACCACAGTAGGGCAAAAACCAAATTTCTCCAGTTGCATTATGTCGACGGCTTACTGCACTACGAGGTATACTGCACTGAGATGTAATCTCGCCATGGCGTAATAATTGCACCAGTGGACACTCACTGATTTTGGCTCGTGTAATCAGCCCTGTAATTTTCAGACCCTTTGATATGCTCTACGTGGAATTCATATTCTAGCAGGGCAAGACTCCATCTCTACACTGCGCTGTTAATATGTGTTGCCTGCGACCAATATTTAAGGGTTGATGATCGGTCTGAACTATAAAAGAGACTTCATATAGATATATGTGAAACTTTTCTATATCCCACACAAGAGCAAAACACTCGCGCTCTATCGCCGGCTACTTCTGTTCTCGGGGTAGTAATTGCTGTCTAGCGTATGAGACTGGAGTACTACGGAGTCTTGGTGTTGCATAAGGACTGTGCCTATGCAGGTATCAGAGGCAGCACTGTGCAGCATGAAGGGTAGTTCTACATCCAGAGTTTTGACAATAGGTACTTGGGTGAGCGCCTTCTTGACGATTTCGAAGGCGGCTTCTTTCTCGCTCTTCCAGCTGAACTTGTTGCTTTCTCTTTTCTTGGTCATTCCGGTTCGGAGCCAAGTCTTTGCGTAATGACGTATCAAACCACGTTAATACCCTGTCAGACCAAAGGAAAAGCAAAGTTGCTTCTTGGTCTCAGGTAATGGAGCTTTTACTATACTTTAAATCGTGTCTTCTACAGCTAAATCATTCCGCCTCCAAGTCTATGGCCAAGGAAAACTACTGACGTCACACCAACTTCGCACTTCTGGGGCCTGATAGTCAGTCCAGCCTCGCAGTTTTTCCTCAACAGCTGACGTATGGTTTCCGTATGCTCTTGTCATATCGTAGTAGCGATGAGCGCGTGATCTATGTAGTGGAAGATATTTGGTAAGCCCTGTAGAAGGCGTCTCAATAATCTAGTAAAGACAATGGATGCTGTTTTGATCTCAAATGGCAAGTACAAGAAATGATATTGTCTTGATTGAGTGGAGAATGCCGTTTTTTTGTTGGGAATTCCTGTAGAGGAGCACTTCTAGTACCCTTTGTTGAGATCAAAGTTTGATAAAAAATCTCTAGTTCCGATCTCAGCAAACATGACACCTGTCCGTGAGATTCGTTAAGACGTCGTTATTCTGACGAAAATCGGTGCAAGCGCGGCAGCTTCTATCTGGTTTCTTAACCAGCACCAACAGAGAATTGTATGAAGCGCTGCACCTTTCATTCACTCCAACCTTGAGCATATGAAGGCGTATGAAGGATGTTTCTTTTGTGAAGAGCCGCGCTTTCTGCTCTTTATTGTTACTTCTCGCCGGTGACGTGGAATCTAACCAGGGCCCTATGACGAAAACTGAAGCCGACACATTTTCTCAAGCTCTAGACGCCATACGGAAGCTTGAAGAAAGCCAGGATACCTTACTAGCCGAATTGAAAGCTCTGAAAGAGAAGCATATTGAAGCCACCAAGGAAATTCAGTTGCTTATAGCTAGAGTCGCGGCCCTGGAAAGCACTACCGCGTCACCACATAACACAGGTGTAACCGAGGTAAGTGCCAATGCACTGCGTACAGTATCAAGCCAAGTGACAGAAATTTCGTCGCGGTGTAATAACTCTGAAAATAGATTACGGCGCTCTAACCTTCTTTTCTTTGGACTTGACGATGAACCTAAGGAATACTGGGCAAAATCTGAGCAGAAAATAATCGACTTCTGCTCAGAGAAATTAGGCATCACTGTGACGGAACGGCAATTTGAACGTGTGCACCGAATGGGCAAATATACAGAAGACAAGCGGAGACCTATAATAGCGAAATTAGCCTTCTTTAAGGATAAAGAACAAATCCTGTCGTCTGCACACAAACTAAAAGGTTCCGCATTTTCCATACGAGAAGATTTTTTACTGGAAACTCGGCTGTCCCGAAAGAAGCTGATTGAATTCGCGAAAACGCAGAAAAGTGCGTATAAGCTCTCTGTGGACAAGCTACGCATCGCTTCAAAGACATACATTTATGACTCTGCGACGAACACAGTTATCGAATCTGTCAGATAGCTACAGCGTTGCACGCGCGTGCAGAATCAACGACCGAAACATGCTAATACCTCATTGTCGCTGTCAATCGCTAACACACGCAGCATTATGTCGAAGCAGGATTTGATATCTGCTTTTCTGGATGACAGTAAATCTGATATCATTGCATTCACGGAAACTTGGCTAAATCCTGCTATCAGTGACGACGAAATATTCACCTCAGCCAGCATTTATCAAATCTACAGGTGTGATCGCACTGGTAAAAGAGGAGGCGGTGTTCTGGTCGGCATAAGGAAAACCATTACTTCATTTTTTATCAACACTAATTCTGACCTCGAAATAGTTAGGGTAGCTTGTACAGTCCCTTCCTCCAAAATCCTCGTAGGTTGCTGCTATCGTGCGCCGGACTCGAACTATTCCTTCATTAATATGCTACGTGACAGTATAAACAACGCTTCTGAAATTTTCCAAGCCGATATCATTTACTTATTAGGCGACTTCAACTTTCCGCTCATTGATTGGGCCACACTGTCATCGCCCTGTCACATGTCAACTGAATTTCTTAACTTAACTCTAGATTTCAACCTCTTTCAAACTGTTCTGAAACCTACACGTGGTACGAACACCCTTGATCTTATCCTCACGACCGCTCCGGAAACAATACGTAATACAGATTACCTGGACGGATTCAGTGACCATAATTTACTCCAAGTAGATATAAACATACCCCTTCCCGTAGCCGGTGTACATACAAAACAAATTCGGGACTATAATAAAGGCGATTATCAGGCAATTAACACGAAGCTAAGGTTATTTTCTGAAAACACTCTCCTGCCGTGTTTCCACAATAGATCCGTAGAAGAGAACTGGCTACTCTTCAAGCAAGTTTTGTATACGTTAGTTGACAAGCATGTTCCACTGGTTAAAATTAGCAATGGCAAATCAAATCCATGGTTCAATAAAAAGTTTCTGAAAATGCGGAATAAGAAAAAACGGCTTTACAATAATGCTAAGTGCTCGGGTAGTTCTTCTTCTTGGCTTAAATATAAAACCTGCATAAAAGCATATTGCACAGCTTTAAGTAAGGCTAAGGAAAAGTATTATTCTAATGATTTACCCACACTACTGAAAAACAACCCAGCTAAATTTTGGAAAGTCATAAACCCCTCCAGCGAAAACCAACACATCTCATTGCATGACTGCAACAACGTCCCTCTCACAGCTAGCCAGTGTCCAACAGCATTTAATTCCTTTTTCACTTCTGTCTTCACGAAAGAGAACAGTACCAACATACCCAACGTAGCTGAGTTCGATTACCAATTTATGGAACCAATAGATATTCAATTAGAAGGCATAAATACAGCCATAAATAATCTTAAGTTGTCGTCTTCATGCGGCGTGGATGGAATCAACTCAAAGGTGCTAAAGAATACGGTAACGGTCACAAGCAAAATACTACTTCATATATTCCGGCAGTCTCTCAAAACAGGCATGATACCGTCTGACTGGAAGCTGGCGAAAATAATTTTAATATTGAAAAGTTGAAATAAAACCTCATGCGAAAATTACCGTCCTATTTCCCTTACGTGTATTTGTTGTAAAATTCTAGAACACATCATCACTTCACATATTTACAGGCATCTGGAATCCAATCACTTCTTTTTCAAAAATCAGCATGGTTTCAAAAAGGGCTTTTCGTGTGAGACTCAGTTGTTTGAATTTACCACAGAGCTTCATGCAAATATGGACAATAATTAACAAACTGATTGCGTGTTCCTCGACTATTCGAAGGCGTTTGACAGGGTTGCACACTGTCGCCTGATATCGAAACTTTCCGCCCTGAAATTAGACTCCCGTACATTATCATGGCTTCGCAATTTCCTGTCGAATCGTCAGCAATACACAACAGTTAACAATCTGTCTTCTTCCCTATCTGACGTTTCTTCAGGTGTACCACAGGGCAGTGTACTCGCGCCATTACTTTTCCTCATATTCATCAATGATCTTCCGCAACATGTCTCTTCTTGCATCAGGGTGTTCGCTGACGACTGCATTATTTACCGTCCAATCAAGAACAGTGAAGATCACCTGTCACTCCAAAACGACCTCGACGTAATTAATGGTTGGTGTAGTGCATGGCTGATGACACTAAATGTCTCAAAATGCAAAGTAATGTCGTTCACACGTAAACCTAGTATATCCGAATTCTCTTACAGTATTAATCATTCCATTCTATCGACTGCAACACAATATCGGTACTTGGGCGTAATACTGACACCTAATCTATCCTGGTCCGACCACATTACGGCAATCTCTGCCAGCGCCTCGAAATCACTAGGTTTCTTGAGACGTAACTTGAAAGCTGCACCATCAGGCATTCGCAAATTATCTTACTTGACACTGGTTCGCCCTCAACTAGAATATGCCTGTTCGATTTGGTCTCCCCATCAAAAATACTTAATTGATTCATTGGAAAGAATCTAGAATAGAGCAAGCTGCTTCATTGCCAATAACTACAGTCCGCATTCTAGTATATCACAAATCAAACAGGAACTTTCACTCCCACTCTTGAACATTCGTCGCGACATTGCCCTGCTGTCATTCTTTCATAAAATTACCCATTCTTCCCGAATCACCGTTACTGGTCTGCAAAAACCATATCTCACCTCACGTAGACTACACAATCATCTTAGCTATTCCCGTGTATACGGCTCAACAAACGCGTTCAATCAGTCCGCACTTCCACGTGCTATCCGTCTGTGGAACAGTTTGTCTGACGACATTGCATCCCAGACAAACTTTGACGCATTCCGTCATATCTTATCAAGCCACTTCACAAGCCTCAGCAAGTAGATGCCGTATCATAATTCATTGGTCCGTATTGGTTCATTTTTGTAATTGTCACATTCATGTGCGCGAGGATTCTGCCTTGTGGCCGCTGCATGCGCAGGAAATAGTGTTTCGCCCACGGTTACTAGGCGTGTATCTTTTGTACATGTTGAACTTTTGTACATGTTGGTGCTTTTTGTTTGACTTATTATTTTCCAATTGTTTCTTTTGTATATGTTTTAGTTTGAGATGTATATAAGTATTGCGCCCCTTACTCAATTGTTTCTTTAGTACTTTTTTTTCATTTTGAGGTGTCTATATGTATTCACCCCCTTGCTCAATTGTCTGTCTTGTATATTTTTTTCCAGTTTATTTGTATATATGTATAGCCCCCCTTACTCAATGCCCCCCATGGGGCCTGTAAGGTACTTTGAAATAAATAAATAAATAATATCTTGCACCTTCTTCTCATTGACTTTTTTTCATAGAAAAGTGCAGAGTATATAGCTGAGAGTGAATGGGATCAGACGTGGTCAATTGAAGACGGCATTCCAATAATCTTGTTATTCCCGGTACTTCGGAAAAGACGTCTTCGTGACTTGCCAAGATCTCGCGAAGTTCGTTTCGCTTGCTTTCTTGGAGGCCTCGGCCAAGCTTAACTGCTTCTACAACAGAGCTCTCAGTAGCTTTGAAGGTAGGTATTGACGTATCAGTCTCTTCCTCCTCTACTACAATAAAAGTTGCCGAGTGTGATGCGTTCTCGGCTGGACGCAAGTTGCCGAGTGTGATGCGTTCTCGGTTGGACGCTGTTCATAACGCTTCAGCATACTATTATGGAAGAATTTACTGTTTTGGACTATGTCCAATCAGTAATAAAAGTTTCCTTTCTTTCCTTTGACCAAGAAGCGTCCCTTTCACTGCATCAGTAGCTTGTTCTCTGTATTTGGCAGCAGTATGAGGGTTCAAGCCCCTGTGTTCAGTCGATTGGTTGGTTGGTTACTTTGTGCACCTATTTGAAATCAACTCTGTCCGCAACTGCTGCCCAAACCCTTGATTTTTTGTATTACTATGTCTTCTCAAGCGCAACTTGCAAAAAAAATGAATCTCTTAAAGAACTTTTGAATGAGAAGTTAGACTCACTGATTGATGATTTGGTGCGGAAAGTTAACATCAAGTTGAAAGATCTTTGTCTGGGTGAGCATGCTTCGCTTTGTGAAAGTATTCGTTTTATAAGCAAAAAATTTGACGTAGTGAAGCTGCGACAGGAAGAGCTGCTGGCCTCGAACAAAGTGTTCTTGCCACAAGATGAAGCACTCGAAAATAGAGTTGCTGATCTCGAGCAGTATTCGAGGATAAATAATGTTGAGATCAAGGGTGCGCCTTCATCACAGGGAAAGGATCGCGGTGTCATTGTGGGGCGAAGCGGCGATTCAGTCGAGTGCCCCATCTCACCCGCTGATATCGACAATTTTCACCGTGTTAGCTCTAAGACCACCGGGAGCATTATTGTTCGCTTCTGCTCGCGTGAGAAAAAATGAGTTCATAAGGAAGGCTTGTGGACCGATAACTACCAGATAAAAGCCCGGAAAGCAGACGATGGCAGAGTGTATCGCATTTTCACCGAGTCCGATCTTCGTATCTTCAAGTGATGCATTGTAAACGTCCTTTCGTTCATACGCTAAGGAAGGTATAGTTCACTCTTTCTTTTCATGGTTTTGAACTCTCCGGAATCTGTGCGGCGTCAACTTTTCAAAATGAGTCGTTCCTTCATCCACTTCAATGCACGTTGCCTTCGTAAGAATATAGATGCAATCACTAACTTCATTTCCTCAGTTCAGCATGCCGTCACGTTTATCTGCATATAAGAGACTTGGCTTTGTGACGCAGATAACTGCATGACCAGTTTCCCGTCTTATCAAGCTGAATATTGCCACCGCTAAAATGATAATCATGGGGGTGCCGCGATTTTTCTTTCCCAAGATGTCGTTTACACGCGCAGATGTGACCTTAAATTAAATGTGAATCATTGCGAATCAGTGTGGGTAGAGGTTGACCACTCATTCTTTAATAGTGAAAAAAATCTAATTCTGGGTTGCATTTATCGCTCACTATTGTCGTCCCTTTGCGATTTTTTGCGCAGTCTCAGTGAAGTTTTATCTAAGCTAACTTTTGAAAATAAAAACATAGCAACTGTAGGTGATGTGAATTTTAACTCTCTTGTCACGGACAGTACTTCTTAAGCAAATTACACTGATTGTTTCACTGAATTTGGCTTTGAATCACTTGTTGAGTGTCCAACTAGAGCTCCATCTCATGGTACCGGTACACTCATTGATCACGTGTTATCCAATTTGGCGTCACCACTCTACGTGGGGGTTGTCGACACCGATATCACCGATCATTTTCCTATTTTTCTCATATTCTAAAACATAACCCACACACGCAATATTACCTATACCACATCTGTATTTAGTTCCGATTCCTTTGTTGAGGCTATCAGTACAACTGACTGGGTGCCTGTTATGTCTATGTCAGACCCAGATGCAGCCTTGCGAGCATTTTGCTGGTCACTTTTACTCGCCGTATCGACCAACACGCGTACTGTCCTATGTAAAAAAAATACAAGTATCCACACAACCTATGGATGACCAATGGGCTTCTAAAAAGTTTAAGGAAGAAAGAAATTATGTATAAAAAAAGAAGCGACAGCCCTTTTATATGCGTCTTGCTAAACAATACAAGTCTTATTGCAGTCTATTAAATATTGTAATTCAAACCCGGGTCTGCTGTGTGCCAGCCGACTCGAACGCCTTTCTAAACTGGTCTTAGGCAGGCTTGATTTCAGGAAAGGAATCTTGTTAATATGGGTAATAAAGTGTTTTAGAACTTCAAAGGAACAGCCAGGCATCACACAATGCGAATTGCGTAACGAGTGGGTCGTCCAATGCTTCGACCCATTAGAAAACTTGTCCTTGATCACCTATTAACTGTGGCGCGAACTGGCATAAATCTTCATCATCGTCAGCCGCTGCACAAATAATTGCACAGAATTTATAACAAGTGTGCAGTGGATATGACGCCTTTCCAAAGAGTGGTGAAAAATAACATAGTGATTCAGAGCACGGGAGATAACACGCGCGGAGGAAGTCGCCATCACGCTAGCTGAGGCAGACCATGGCTCGTACGTCGTCATTACGGACTCTCGAGGCCACCGCAGAAATATTCAACGTGGGTATGTCCCGTACCTGGCATACAGCTTCCTACAAAATAGTAATTACATTGGGGCCCCCGCGTCCCGTAGCATCATATGGGCTCCAACTCACACGGGCCTCGAACGAAATGAAACGGCAGACGCCGCTGCCCATGTGCTCACTCTCCAGGTAACGCCTTCAGACCTTTCCGAAATGGATCCTGAACCCAATGCGGCCTTAACATTTCGAGAAAATACTGAGTTTTATCAATTCGACTACGTAATTATCATAAACCCTGTACAGGCCTTACAAAGGTAGAGGAACGCTTACTCCTCCACCTTTACACGAAAACACTGCTGTGCCCGGCAGTTTTAAAATATGTCGATCCTGCCTGTACAGGAAAATGCCTGCACTGTGCGGAGAAGTCTTCCGACATCTTCCACATGGTGTGGGCATGCCAGTCAACTCCGCACCTCACCCCAAAACCAAACCCCACCCGGGAGGACTGGGAGGCAGCCCTGCTCAGCTGTTCCGACCTAGCTAGCCAGAAGGCCCAGGTCAACCGAGCTCGAGTCGCATTTGCTGTCAATAGACTTCTGTTACGAGGAGCCGGCCTAGTGTGTATGAGGAGTTGCCTGCACCGGACCATCTTCCTCTTACTCCCTGTAACATATAAATAATGAAGTTTTTCTCTCTCTCTGGCCTACTACACAAAAATTATGATTATTTATGGCAAAGTGGGTACTGAGCAGTGTGCTTGTAGCAGTTCCCCGAAGTGTAATTAGAAAAGGCTCTGAAAGGCCGCTCTTCTATCTTTCACTGTGACTGTGCTGCACGTTCTGTGCAGGCCTGGCTTTTTTGTGTTTTTCTCCTCCCTCAGATATTTACCAGATAGTGCTAAAGTACTTATTGCACGCTTCCAGCAGATAATTCTTTTTGTAAATCCACGCCGCTGTCTGTCTCCTCCTTTTTCTTGTTCTCCACTTTTGGCGTTGTTTTTTAAGTACCAACTCGCCCTAGCAACCACTTTAGCTACCTTTATCTGTGTCTAAGTGAAGATTCTGGATATCTGCCTTCAGGTATATTCCATCTTTTTCATTGTATATTACCTTACATTCTCTAATTTTATTCTTTGAACTCGACATGTTTTCGCAGTGCCCTTTTTTTGCAGATGTTCACCACCATTGCTGCAGTAGTCAGCAGAGTGCCTGGAAGTTTTCTTTTAAACCTGGATTTACAAGTCAACCTTGTTCCTATTAATTCTGTGTTTGCCACGTAGGTATAGCGGTTAGGATGCTCGACTGCTGACCCAAAGGTTGCAGGTTCGAACCCAGCTGCGGTGGTCACACTTAGATGGAGGTGAAATGCTAGAGGCCCATGTACTCTACAATGTTAAGGAACGCCAGATGGTTGAAATTTCCAGGGACCTCCACTACAGCGTCTCTCATAACCATAACGTGGTTTTGGGACATTAAACTCCAGATACAAATAATATTGTTATTATTAATAGTAATATTGCACCCATCACATGTTTATTAGGCAAATGTTCTACCAATTAGGCTAGAGTGGCAGTCCTCCCCCGTCCACTTCATTGTGTATATCTGCGAATTTAAAGCTGGGCGTGTTAGCATCAACTGCAGCCACAATGTTGATTGCAGAACACTTTTTCTGCTTGCTAGCCTCATTAGCATATGATATCTTTATGAGCTGGTACCTGATCTATAATTCTGAAGGCATCCTGAAACCTGAAGACATCAGAATGGGATAAGTTCCATGTACTGGGCAATATGACTGCTCCTTCAGGAACAAAAGATGCTCAAAATTTTCAGAGCCTTCAACTATGATGTCTCTAAGAATAGTTTGGTGGTTTGAAGACATAAAACCCCAGATATCCTTATTACTACCTGAAGTCAGCAAGTTTGCCAGAACAAGGTCCTCACTACGAATTCGAGGAAATAAGGTGAATTTTAGGGGCTTGTTTATTTTTTTGGCAATATTAATTAGAACAGACAGTAATTGTTTGCTCTCAATAATTCTGTCTAACAAAAAAAAGCCCCTAAAGTACACCTCATTGCCTTAATTCACTGTAGAAAGAGACATTTCAGTGTTTATGTATCTCTTGAGCTATTCTAAGTGGTCAAATAAATAATTTTCAGAGAAATCAAAAAACATGTGAAGTACAACTTGAAACCCTAGACAATGTTTTTTCACTCGCCATCTACTTATATTCATACAGTCAGAGCACACGCTGATTTTTTATAAAAAAACGCCACTCAAGAGTGCATATATATCCATATCTCCTACGAAACTGAGTCTGCATTAGTGGCAGTGTCAACAGTCGGCCGTCACCAAGCAGCGCATAAGCCACATGACTGTTTTTTTGTTTGTTTGCATGGATGCACCACAATCGCGCTTCTGAACACATTGAAAAGAATCATTCTAGGCTGAAGTACGGTGGCACCATGCTAGTGTATTAAAGATTCACATGCTTTACTAAAATAGATGCGCCCTGACGTGGTGGTATAGTGGCTAAGGTACTTGGCTGCTCACCTGCAAATCGTGGGACCGAATCCCTTCTGCAGCGGCTATAGTTTTGATGGAGGCGAAAACGATGTAGCTCCATGTGCTCAGGTTTTGATGCACGTTGAGGAACCTCAAATGGTCGTAATTTTTCGAGCCTTCTACAACGGCACCTCTCATAATGATATGATAGATTTGGGACGTTAAACAACACATGTCAATCAATCAATTAGTCTTGAATAGCTGCAATGGGTTCTTTAAAGAATGGGCAACTATCGCAGCTGTGGCAGTTCTAAATAAATGAAATGCATACATAGGATGGCACATGTCTGACACACAAGGTCAAGTAACGGTATATATTGTGCCTAATAGAACGGATGTTTGGACAAGTTGGTTGGAATTTATTTTGAAAACAATGAAACATTAGGACGAGGGAGGAATAAAAAATGGGGCAGGCACTGCGCCCTGTTGTTTCATTCTTTTGTAGTTGTGCTGTTTTAAGGATGCATTTTTTGTGCACATTGTTATATTAAATGTCGGTTCCTTGGAGGTGAAGTACGCCTGTTTTTAGTCATCTTTGTAGTGGTTGCTAAACAAACGGGCACGTTGCAGAAGGTGGTGTGGATCTCATTAGATGGTGGTGCACAATATCTTTTGTTTTTGTGGCCATGTAAATTTCTCGGTAAACTGAGGGAGCACATGAGAAGAGTTCATGTCGCATCATGATGTCAGGGTAGAGTAGGAGCTGAATCTGCTTTTCAAAAGCATATTTTACTTAACATTTTAGCATGCACTACTACTTTCCTACACGCATTCTTGAACCAAGAAGCGTGTAGTTTCCACAGTGGATTTCGTGGTGAATAGCAACGCTTGAAAGGTCTCATGTGTGAGAGTGCCGTTACCTGAGGCGAGTGAACACGACTGTACATTCTTTATGTACACAGTGAACTGGTTTTCAAGCCACAGCAAACGATGATCTTGTGGACTGCAAATCAGCGCCTTGTAACCACTTCCAGCACAGGAAGTATCATAAATATCAAACCATTTCATTATGGCTTTCATGAAACGAATGATAGCATCCGCGTCTTTGAAATCATGCAGATTTCTGTCGCCACGGTAATTCTCCTGCAGATGTACCGCCGCACACACCTCTGGCGAAAACACTTGGACAGCACACAGCACATTTTGCTTTTCAAGATTCATCGGATACACGTTTCCATGTTAGGTTGCGTGCAAGTTTCACAGTCATTGACTTCTGATACTCGTACGATTTCTGTACGTATGTACCGCTTATAACGTCGCAGCCATCCGTGAGCTGCCTTTCGAGGAACTGGCTTCGGATATTTTTGATCACATGGCACGGGTCAAAGCTAAGGAAGTTTACCCGGTCAGGGTCATGCGGTTGCGTGATAACCGTGTGCAAGGAGCCATTGCCCATGTGTTTAAACATCGTGGTGTTTGCCGAGTAGTTGTCGGTTACAATACGAACGATGTTAAAAACACACGACTCGACTGCGGCGATCACTTCTTTTGTCCATTTGAAAAGGTCTTTTCCACTCAGCTGCTTGGTGAAATAATATGGGCAAAGCATCTTATATTGACTGTTTGTGCCACACAGCCCCACCGCGGTGGTCTAGTGGCTAAGGTACTCGGCTGCTGACCCGCAGGTCGCGGGATCGAATTCCGGCTGCGGCGGCTGCATTTCTGATTGAGGCGGAAATGTTGTAGGCCCGTGTGCTCAGATTTGGGTGCACGTTAAAGAACCCCAGGTGGTCGAAATTTCCAGAGCCCTCCACTACGGCGTCTCTCATAATCATATGGTGGTTTTGGCACGTGAAACACTACAAATTAATGAACGTTTGTGCCACACAGAACAAAGCACAAAACCCTGTTTGCCAAAATACCCTGCGTGTTCGACGCGCTGCTGTCGGGTCTGTCCTTAAAACCAAATACGGCATCTCCATTTCTGGCATAGATGCATTTTGGCTTAATGCTTGCTTCATCAGCAATTAATGATGCCATATGCTGTTTGCATATGGCTGTTTTCTGTGTAATCGGTAACATGCTTTAAACAACGGACACGTGAAATATTGTGCGTGTGAAATATTTTCGACCGTGCGGTGCTCCCACTACGTGGCTTCAGGGTAGCATTCACTGTAGTGTGTGTGCTTTTTGTGATGTCTAGCCCGCTCTAAGCCATGAATTTAAAATGATCGCATGTTCTAAGGCCCAATTGTGGTGCAGTGGAGATAGTCCCTATTGTGTACTATAGTGTGCAGTTACTTGTGCGTACTGAATTCAATGTACCGCAGGGGTGCCTGCGCAAGTAGGCGTTTGGTGTGTAGCGACACCACGAACCCGAGCTAACGGGGGAGTTTCGACTCCCTCCCACGCCTAGCCGTGCGTGGCTTTGCCGTGTCCGAGGAAAAGGGGATCCTGGGGGTTGAGCCGACGCTGGGTGATTGGACCGTTAAGACAAAGGCAACACACCCCTTTGGCCCCGGCTTCACGTAGACGGCACCCCTGAGCTGACCCACCCAGGGGAATCAGCAGTCGCCTTTTCCTATCTCTCTCTCCCTACATCTTCGTCTTTATCTCTTACTATTTATCTGTCCTGTCTTCTACTCTCTTCTGTTTACTTCCAAACTTCCTGGCGGCTAGGGTTAACCCTGTGCAAATAGCCTACCTTGGTCTAGGCGCATTGGGTTATAGTGGCGTTGTACGGCTGGCGTCTGCAGGTTTCAGCATTTGTAAACTTGTAGCGTCCCCTCGTTGGGCTCCGTGGTGGGTGGCCGCCAACGCTGCTGAACAGCAATAAGGAAGACATGCATGGAGCATTCCCACTACTGTCTGATCGTACCGGCTTAAAGCCGGTACGCACCGATGATCTCACCAGAGAAGGATTGGCCACCCTGGTGCAGTATCTGGCCACCCCCTCCCGTAGGCATTCGTCAACTAACTCACGGCACTCAGTCCCCACCAGCTGCGGAGCAACTGACCACGGTGGTGGTCAGTTCTGCAAAGCAGCAGAGGGTGCTAGGAATCTCTGGATACGGACAGGCCACCATTGGAACTTGAACTTAGCAACGTTTAACGTTAGAACGTTATCTAGTGATGGAAGTCTAGCTGTATTATTCGAGGAGCTAGAAGGCATTAAATGGGATATAATAGGGCTGAGTGAGGTTAGGAGGACAGATGAGGCCTATACTGTGCTACAGAATGGCCACGTCATTTGCTATCGGGGCTTGGCAGACAGAAGAGAACTTGGAGTAGGGTTCCTAATTCACAGAAACATAGCTGGCAACATAGAGGATTACTATAGCTATAATGAAAGGGTGGTAGGCATTGTAATTAAACTGAATAAAAGATACAAAATGAAGGTAGTACAGGCTTACGCGCCTACATCCAGCCATGATGACGCTTCAGTTGAAAGGTTCTATGAAGACGTGGAATCGGCAATGAGTAAGATGAAAACACAGTATACTATAGTAATGGGCGACTTTAATGCAAAGGTAGGGAAGAAGCAGGCTGGAGACCAGGCAGTAGGAGATTATGGCATCGGCACTAGAAACGCCAGAGGAGAGCTACTAATAGAATTCGCAGAACGCAATAATCTGCGTATTTTGAATACCTTCTACCGAAAACGAGAAAACCGCAAGTGGACATAGAGAAGCCCTAATGGCGTAAATAACAACGAAATAGACTTTATAATGACTGGACACCCAGGAGTCGTGCAGGATGTGGAAGTGGTTGGCAAGGTAAGATGCAGTGACCATAGAATGGTACGGGCTCGAATCCACCTAGACTTGAAGAAGGAACTACAGAAACTGATACGCAAGAAGCCAATCAATGAGCTAGCACTGAGAGGGAAAGGACAGGAATTCAGAGTGTCACTGCAGAACAGGTACTCTGCTCTTAGCGAGGAAACCTACCTTAGCGTAGATACAATGAATGATAATCTGACGAGTATCATCACGGAGTGTGCAGTGGAAGTTGGAGGCAGGGTAGCTAGACAGGACACCGGCAAGCTTTCCCAGGAAACGAAGAACCTAATTAAGAAGCGTCAAATCATGAAAATGTCAAGTACAACAGACAAAATAGAACTGGCAGAGCTTTCGAAGTTGATTAATAGACGTAAAGTATGCGATGTAAGAAGGTATAACATGGAGAGAATTGAGCACGCTCTCAAAAACGGAGGAAGCGTCAAAGCAGTGAAGAGGAAACTTGGGATAGGCAAAAGGCGGATGTATGCACTAAGGGACAAAGAAGGCAAAATAACTACCAATATGGATAGGATAGTTAAAATAGCGGAAGAGTTTTACAGAGATCTGTACAGTAGCCGAGACAACCACGACCTTAATACTATAAGAACTAGCAGTAACCCAGACGACACCCCACCGGTAATGATAGAAGAAGTCAGAAAAGCTTTGGAGAGCATGCACAGAGGCAAAGCTGCTGGTGAGGATCGGGTAACATCAGATCTGCTGAAAGATGGAGGACAGATTGTGTTATAAAAACTAGCCACACTATTTACGAGGTGTCTCCTCACGGGAAAAGTACCAGAGTCTTGGAAGAACGCTAACATCATCTTAATACATAAGAAAGGAGATGACAAGGACTTGAAGAATTACAGGCCGATCAGCTTGCTCTCTGCAGTATACAAGCTATTTACAAAGGTAATTGCTAACAGAGTGAAGAAAACGTTAGAATTCAATCAACCAAAGGAACAAGCAGGATTTCGAACAGGCTACTCAACAATTGACCACATTCATACTATCAATCAGGTAATAGAGAAATGCTCAGAGTATAACCAACCACTATACATAGCCTTTATAGATTACGAGAAGGCCTTTGATTCAGTAGAAATATCAGCCGTCATGCAGACACTGCGGAATCAGGGCGTAGATGAAATATATATAAACATTCTGGAAGAAATCTACAGGGGATCAACTGCTACCATATTGCTTCATAAAGAAAGCAACAGAATACCAATAAAGAAGGGTGTAAGGCAGGGGGACACAATCTCCCCAATGCTATTCACTGCGTGCTTACAGGACGTTTTCAGAAGCCTAGAATGGGAACAGTTAGGGATAAGAGTTAATGGAGAGTACCTCAGTAACCTGCGCTTCGCCGATGACATTGCATTGCTTAGTAACTCAGGGGACGAATTGCAACTCATGATTACGGAGTTAGACAAGGAGAGCAGAAAGGTGGGTCTTAAAATTAATCTGCAGAAAACGAAAGTAATGTACAACAACCTCGGAAAGAAGCAGCGCTTTGCGATAGGTAATAGTGCACTTGAAGTTGTAAAAGACTATGTCTACTTAGGGCAGGTAATAACCGCAGAGCCTAACCACGAGATTGAAGTAACTAGAAGAATAAGAATGGGGTGGAGCACATTCGGCAGGCACTCTCAAATTATGACAAGTAGATTGCCACTGTCCCTCAAGAGGAAGGTATATAACAGCTGTATCTTGCCGGTAGTTAGCTACGGAGCTGAAACCTGGAAACTCACAAAGAGGGTTCAACTTAAATTGAGGGCGACGCAGCGAGCAATGGAAAGAAAAATGGTAGGTGTAACCTTAAGAGACAAGAAGAGAGCAGAGTGGATTAGGGGACAAACGGGAGTTAAGGATATCATAGCTGCAATAAAGAAGAGGAAATGGACATGGGCTGGGCATGTAGCACGTAGACAGGATAACCGCTGGTCATTAAGGGTCACCAACTGGATTCCCAGAGAAGGGAAGCGGGGTAGGGGGAGACAGAAGGTTAGGTGGGCAGATGAGATTAAGAAGTTTGCGGGTATAAATTTGCAACAACAAGCACAGGACCGGGTTAACTGGCGGAACATGGGAGAGGCCTTTGTCCTGCAGTGGACGTAGACAGGCTGATGATGATGATGATGAATGATCTTGCTGATGTTCTTAGCTCTCTTTACTGTGGTCACTGTTTTCTACACGCTGATGACACAACAATTGCTTCATTTGATAAAAACATTGATGCTCTTGTTTCAAAGTTAAATCTTGCATTAGGTGCCCTTATGAATTGGTGCAGCAGTAATGACTTAGTCATCAACCCCACGAAAACTAAATTTATGGTGTTTAAAAGTGCTCAGTGGTCATTATCTGCTATTCCCTTAATACAACTTGGTATTCATTCCATTTCTGCTTGTTTTGATGTCGTCTTTCTTGGCATACATTTTGACCCATGCCTTACCTTTCGCAGTCACTTGAACCATCTTAAGCAGAAAATGGCATTTCGTATCCGCGCGTTAATCAAAGCTCACCCTTTCTTTTCTCGTGAAGCTCTACTGGCGCTTTATTTTGCGTTCATTCACAGTCATGTTACATACCGTATAGTCGCATGGGGCAACACTTATGCTTGTCATTTATCATCAATACAACACATTCAAAATCAGTCAATCCGCATTGTCACTTCTAGTTCTTCGCAATCCAACGCCTACACATTACTACGCGCTTACATTATCTTGCCAGTAAATCTTTTGTTCCGGTTAAGTCTTCTGACCTTATTCCACAAACTGCTGTGTAATCAACTCGCATTCCCATTTATTACATCTGATCTCTTGCAGAATAATAATGTTACCAGGTTTGCTGCTGATAAAAATTTCTTGTTACCCCCCCACTCATACTAATTATGGGAAAAAACTTCCTCTTTCAGTGCGATATCCTTTTGGAATGCGTTACCTTTCAGCAATAAGCGTTGCACTTCGATTCCTTTGGTCAAAAAGTCCGTCAAAAATAATTTTCTCGAATAACCTTACTGGTGATCGTTTACCTGTTGACTCGTTTGTTCTTCGTTTTTTTATACCATGTTGCGTGTTTTGTGTTGATTTGCGATATAAAAGCGCATTTTGATGTCCGTATATTGTATGAATTTTCTGTTGCACTGTATAAATTTTACCGTCAATTTGCATCGACAAACTGAGGGTCCCACTAAAGTCTCTGGCTCTGGGACTCTCGTCTGTATATCTTAGAGTTTGTACCTTGTTTTTGTAAATAATAAAACTTGAAACTTGAAACTTGAAACTTGATGAGTTTTACTTCCTCGGTCACAATACTTCTACTGGGTCGCTTGGGCTCGTGACAAGTTCTCCTATCCCAACAATATGCTATTTTCCAAACAATCTCTGAGGTCTAAGACATATTCATACGCGGTATTTCTCACGTATATGATCTCTCGTCCATAAATCTTTGAGTATGCTTAGCGGCCCTAGAACATGTCTGCCATACAACATATCGAACGGCGAGAGGCACATACTGGTCTTCGCCACTTCACGGTACGCAAAGAGCAGTGGTACCAACAATCGATTCCATCATTTGGGTTCTTCTTGACTCAATTTGCTCAGAATTTGCTTCAGTGTACAATTATATCGCTCCACTAACCCATTACACTATGGATGGTAAGGCGTTGATCTGAGATGTTCAATGATTGATTGATTTGTGGGGTTTAACGTCCCGAAACCACCATTTGATTATGAGAGACGCCGTAGTGGAGGGCTCCGGAAATTTTGACCACCTGGGGTTCTTTAACGTGCACCCAAATCTGAGTACACGGGCCTACAACATTTCCGCCTCCATCGGAAATGCAGCCGCCGCAGCCGGGAATCGAACCCGCGACCTGCGGGTCAGCAGCCGAGTACCTTAGCCACTAGACCACCGCGGCGGGGCGATGTTCAATGACCAGTCAATCACTCACTTCCCTCATCAGATTGGATTCAAAGTACGACACCTGATAGCACAGTATCTTCTTAGGGAGCCCAATGCTAGAAAACAAGTCAATTAATCCAAGAGCGACCGTAGCGGAATCGATCGATGGCAGAGTTACCACATCTGAGCAACGAACAGCGAAGTCCACCTGTGTCAGTGTGTAGCAGTTCTTCAGATGCGAAGTGGGCTTTAAAGGTCCTATGATATCCACTGCCACTCATACAAAAGGAGTGTGAATTAAAGAATGCGACCGATTGGGGCCTTTCCAACCTAGTTTTAGTATAGGTCCGTTGGCACAGGTCGCAAGAGTGCACATATTTCACAGCTTCCTGAATGCCAGGCCAGTAGAATGTGCCTAAAGCTTGATCGATGGTCCTTTTCATTGCCTGATGCCCCAACATCAAAGTTTTGTGAGATAAAGCCAGCATTGACCACAGAGTTTTTGAGGTAGCGCCACTTGCTAGATAATTTTGTCTGAGGGTCCCCGTAGCAACGGTATAAAACTCCCTTTTCTATCTTGAACGAGTCAGTTGCAAGTCTTCCTTGGAACACTTTACCACCTTTCTTCTTACATGAATCTAAAGTTCTGTCTTCTTTTTGACCTTTCCTCACATATTCTCTTGTCAAACACAGTGCCTTCATGTGAACCTAAAAAAATGTCGACCCTTCTCGGCTTTTGAGATCGACCACCAAAGAATCAGGTGGATCTTCTTCAATCGTTTTCTTCCGCTGACTGAACTTTCCCGTTTTGACTTACTTCTCAGAATTTTCTCTTTCCTTTTCTCGACGGGGTCTTGAACCTCCCTGGCTTCTGAAACATTGCCAACGATGATATCGCACAAAAGTCTTATGATGCATTTGACCACTGAAATACACGAGAAATAGGGTGATCGAATTTCAATCTTGCCTACGGTATCCTGATAGTACTGCCATCGGCGAGGTACACCATAGCAGCAGCACCTGTTAAAGCTTCTAGCACCAGAGATCGACAGACAATAAGCGTATTACTTCCGGTATCTCGCAGAACTGAAACTGTCTGGCCAAACACAAGGCCCTGGAAAAACGGCATTTGGCAAGTCACAGCTTTTGGATGAATCCTCACCGCGCTAGCAACATGTCCTTCTCGTTTGTTAGATGGAGGATCACTACGTTCAGTAGAGTTCTCTTCAGGAGACAGCAAACATGATGTTTTCTTCATAAAGCCATCTTCTTCTATGGAGGCCTTAGTATTGTGCCCTGGAATATAACAATATTCACAGTAAGGTTACTTGAACTCGGTTTAGCAATCTCAGATCCTGTGACCAGCTTTGCTACTTACAAAACACGTTAAGTTCGTTTTCATGGATACGCCTATGCTTTTCTCTGTGATACTGTTATTCTCTTTTCTCCCACGAAACTGGAGCAAGTTAGTCTGTCGTTGTAACTCTAAAGAGTCATCGGAGGCTTCTGCTATGTCTTCAAGTTAGCCGTTTCTTTTCACAAAGGAACAGCCTAGCCGTTGATGGCAGTTAGAAAAATCTTCGACAGCAGTTGTTAGAAAAATCTTCGACTCTATTAGAGTACGGATGGCCAAATCTCTTTGTCTTCAACAGTTCCACTCCCAATCCCAAGAAAAAACTTGAAAGCCCCAAAACATTTTGTTTTGCGGCCTCACCATCTTGGGGATTGCTCTGGTGAATGCTCTTCCTGTAGCCCTCCACTGTAAATCGAAAACGTTGAAGCAGAGCTCGCTTCGCTTAATCATACTCGAGGGAATCCTCAGGAGACAACTGTCCAAAGATTTTCAAGGCCCCCTTACTCAAACATAAGTTTAGGGCTGTGGCCCATTTTTCTTTTAGCCACACCTCTTTAGGTATGCATTCAAGTCGTCCTGGTTTTCAATATCCTGGCATTAGGCTGCAAAAACTCAGGTTGCAGAAAGCATTACCTCCAGATTCTCGGTCAGCCCTTCTCGTCTACAATCATTGCCTTTGATTCAGCTACTTTTAGCTGAGACTGCAAATTTTTCTCCGTTTTTTCTTGCAGTTCTCGCCTCCTGCTTATCTAGCCAAGCCCTCAGCTTTTCACCTTCAAGACACATGCGCTCGGCTAAGCTACTAAATCTCGCGCACTTGACATATTCTTAACACGCCTCCCTGTGACACATCTCTAACACTAACGGCTTCGTCCTGTCGCGGACGCCAATATGTGATGCAGCTTCACTGTTCAGTAAATTATTGCTCGAAGAGAAAGCTTAAGAGCAAATAAATGACGAAGCCAATAAAATAAAGCAAGTAGAAAGTTTGAGCATAATTAACAAAAAAGAGATAAAATTACAATGTACACAATAAGTCAAGCTGACAAACTAAACTTGTCTTCTATTAGTTGTCCAGCTGAAATTAGTTGATAACAACTTCATTAAACTGTAATATTTCTAAAAATAAAGTTACCGATAGTGTTGATGGCGGTGTTAGCTTGGAGGGTTGAGGCGGCGGACGCTGGCGGTGCCTCTGCTGCTGGAGTCACGTGCTTACCAGCACGTCTATACTTGGGGAAAGATGATCGAGGTAGTTCTTGCCCTCGAAAGAACTGCGCCTGCTCATCGACGCTAGCTTGTTCCGAGGAGGCGAATGCAATCTGGTAGACTCCGCCCTCCACGGGCAGTTCGTTACTAGAGTTTAGGTCCGGACACCTGGGACGTGACCTTCAACAGTCCCAGCTAGAACTCTGGAAAGCCGCGTAGCTACGAGTACACATTGGCCAGCTGGAGCATTCTGGTTTTGTCGGACTTCATGTGTTCGGTTACGGAACCCGACACCGCAGTCGCGTGACACCGTGGAACTTCTCTCTATCCTGCTCAATAGCTTTCTGCCCTCGACTCATCTTCGACTGCCCTCCTTTTTCTCTAATTTGTGTTTTCTTCCCCTTGGTGTACATAAGAGCCTTGGCAACGCAATATTTTGCGCACACTTTATCTTCTTTTTGGTGGGCCGCAATTTCACGCGTGAGGTTTCGCGCTGACGTCATCGTCGTCTATGAGCGACTAAATCGGGAAGCACTGCTGCCGTCGCCTCCCGAGCACGTTGTACGCCACACCATGGTGCCACCACAACTCACAAACACCACCACGTCACTGTTTGTTGTGAGTGCAAAACTTCTACCTAAACCTACTGCATAAGCCGCAAACGTGTATATTTGTGTGTTAATGAAGTCCCATCTCCACAGATGTGCCCATAAAAAGGTGTCTCTTTGTCTTTGAGTGTTTTCCATATGCGTCTGAAAAACCTTTCTCACAGTAGCCCGCACCCCCATAAAGGTAGAGAGTGCAAGAGCGCTGGGGGCTCGGGCGCCTTCCTCGGTGCTGATGCCCTGGTACTGGCCAAAAGTAGTTTTTTGAGAACTCAGCATAGGCAAAGAGTTATTGTCGTCTTCACACCTACGCTGTCGCTCTCTTACTTGTTCATTCTGAAGAAGGCTGTTGCACTAGCCGAAACGTTAATAAAGCCATATTTTGTATGTAAATATGACGATGACGAGATATGGTGCTTTTCGGTGCAAGGGCTGCTTGATGGCCAGAGAGTAACAGGTAATGAGACAAGAATATATGAACAATTATTATATTACGGGGCTGTATCAGGATGCTAAAAGTCCACGCGCAAGAGGTGGGTAAAATGAACATACTAAAACCATGAGAGTGAGGTGGAATTTGTGTACGGAGATGTATATATACAGAAAATGAAAATTTTGGCGATCACGTATAAAGTGTCTCGTGGGTGTTCGATGGGCGATGAGTGATCTTAATGGCAAAAAGTAAAACTGGTGAAGAAAAGCATGCGTGCCTCTTCGAGTTCTTAGTTTCCAAAGGCCTGAAAGCACGTCACGTGCTTTTTTTAAAATAGTACGGCCTTCGTATATATATATATATATATATATATATATATATATATATATATATATATATTGTCACGGGGTCGTGACGTGACCAAAGACAGGAAACTTCGTGTTGGGATTTAACTGTTTATTTGGGCTAACCTGTGCCCGGTAAAGGGAAAGTCTAATTACAGCAGCAGTCTTGCACAGATAGCAGTCTCGGACTGATAGCGGCGAACGCAGCGTCGGCCTTCGATCAACAACCGACAAGCGGCGAAGCGCGTCGGCATTTATACCCTTGCCGTCGAATGTTCTAGCGTTATCGCTGGCGGTGGCGTAGGTTCCAGAACAATCTGTACCGTTCGCACAGTGGGCGTGATCTTATCGAAATGATCTACTACAGTCCGGAACCTTCTCGAAACCTGCAGGCGCGGTTTGCGCCGAGAATCGTGTGGTGTTTCGGAACGATAACAAAAACTTGGGAAATGGAACGTGGCATTGCCCCCCTCTGAAAAAAGGCATCGTCTCGATGCTTTAACTAAAGATGAAGGTACAATAATAATGCAAGAAAGTACAATGAATAAATTACAATACAACAATAATAGAAAAAACACTGTTTCAGTTTGTTAACGTGCATGAAACGGCTTGAGGCGCGCGACATGGACGACTTCAGGTCGCGATCGGCGTCGTTGAGAGTTCGTGATGCCGTCGGGGACAACCTCGTAATCAAGTGGGCCGAGACGTCGAACCACCTTGTACGGTCCGAAGTACCTTCGCAGAAGCTTTTCACTTAGTCCAGGTCGGCGTATCGGCGTCCACACCCAAACACATTCACCGGGCTGGTATTCCACGAAGCGTCGTCGAAGGTTGTAACGGTGGCTGTCGGTCGTCTGTTGATTCTTGATACGGAGACGCGCAAGTTGTCGGGCTTCTTCGGCGCGTTGAAGGTACTCGCTCACATCGAGGTTTTCTTCGTCGGTGATGTTGGGTAACATGGCATCGAGCGTCGTTGCCGGGCTCCTTCCGTAGACCAATTTGTATGGAAATATCTGCGTCGTCTCCTGCACTGCCGTGTTGTATGCTAAGGTCACATACGGAAGAATGGCGTCCCACGTCTTGTGTTTGACATCGATGTACATTGACAGCATGTCGGCGATCGTCTTGTTAAGCCGCTCGGTGAGGCCGTTGGTCTGTGGGTGGTACGCTGTCGTCCGGCGGTGGTTTGTTTGGCTGTATGCCAAGATCGCTTGAGTTAAGTCGGCAGTGAATGCCGTTCCTCTGTCGGTGATAAGGACCTCCGGGGCGCCGTGACGTAGGACGATATTTTCGACGAAGAACTTAGCTACCTTGGATGCACTGCCTTTTGGCAGGGCTTTTGTCTAGGCGTGGCGGGTGAAGTAGTCGGTAGCTACCACAATCCACTTGTTTCCGAAAGCCGACGTCGGGAATGGCCCCAGTAGGTCAATACCAATCTGCTGGAAAGGTCGGCAAGGTGGATCAATTGGCTGCAGAAGCCCCACTGGTCTTGTCGGCGGTGTCTTGCGTCGCTGACAGTCCCGGCTTGTCCTCACATAACGAGTGACGTCGGTGGTAAGACGTGGCCAGTAGTACCTTTCTTGTATCCTCGTGAGCGTGCGGGAAACACCGAGATGATCTGCCGTCGGATCGTCGTGCAGGGCCTGCAGGAGTTCTGGTCGCAGAGCTGAAGGCACCACAAGGAGGTACTTAGCTCGAAGCGGTGAAAAGTTTTTCTTTTGTAGAAGACCGTTTCGTAGAAAGAACGACGCAAGTGCGCGCTTGAATACCTTCGGGACTTCGGCGGTCCTGCCTTCGAGGTATTCTATTAGGGCCTTAAGTTCCGGGTCGGCCCGCTGTCGTTCAGCGAAGTCGTCGGTAGTTATCGTTCCCGAGAAGTAGTCGTCATCCGAGTCGTCGGGTAGCGGTTGGTCGACAGGCGCACGAGAGAGACAGTCAGCGTCGGAGTGTTTTTTGCCGGACTTGTAAATGACAGTAATGTCATATTCTTGAAGTCTCAGGCTCCATCGTGCGAGGCGACCTGATGGGTCCTTCAAGGTGGCTAGCCAACACAAGGCGTGGTGGTCGCTCACAACTTTGAAGGGCCTGCCGTAGAGGTAGGGGCGAAATTTCGACGTAGCCCAGATGATGGCGAGGCACTCCTTTTCTGTTGTGGAATAATTTGCTTCTGCTTTGGATAGCGATCGGCTGGCGTAAGTAATAACCCTTTCAAGTCCGTCAACCCTCTGCACAAGAACGGCGCCAAGGCCTACGCTGCTTGTGTCAGTATGTATTTCTGTCTCGGCGAATTCGTCGAAATGGGCAAGTAACGGAGGCGTCTGGAGGCGATGTTTAAGCTCCTGGAAAGCGTGTTCCTGTGGCGTTTCCCACTTGAACTCCACGTCGGTCTTGGTAAGCTTAGTGAGAGGATCGGCGATGCGGGCGAAGTTTTTCACGAACCGCCTATAATAGGCGCACAGGCCCAGAAATCGGCGCACGGCCTTCTTGTCAGTGGGCGGAGGGAAGTCGGCGATGGCGGCTGTTTTCCGTGAATCGGGACGAACTCCAGACTTGTTGATAACGTGCCCCAGAAACAAGAGCTCCTCATACGCAAATCTGCACTTTTCTGGCTTCAGTGTGAGTCCGGAAGTCTTGATGGCTTGAAGTACAGCTTCAAGGCGCCGAAGATGCTCGTCAAAACTCGAGGAAAACACGACGACGTCGTCCAAGTACACAAGGCAAGTCTGCCACTTCAATCCTGCCAGTACTGTATCCATAACGCGTTGAAAAGTTGCAGGCGCTGAGCAAAGGCCGAAGGGCATCACCTTAAACTCGAAGAGGCCGTCCGGTGTTATAAACGCCGTCTTCTCTCGGTCTCTTTCGTCGACTTCGATTTGCCAATAGCCAGTCTTGGGGTCCATTGACGAGAAGTACTTGGCGTTATGGAGCCGATCAAGTGCGTCGTCTATTCGTGGGAGAGGATACACGTCCTTTCTTGTGATTTTGTTCAGGCGGCAATAATCGACGCAGAAACGTAGGGTCCCATCCTTTTTCTTCACTAACACCACGGGGGATGCCCACGGACTCTCGGACGGCTGGATAATGTCATCTCGCAGCATTTCATCAACTTGTCTCTTCATTGCTTCACGTTCTCGCGTCGAAACCCTGTACGGACTCTGACGGAGTGGTCTGGCATTTTCTTCGGTTATGATTCGATGTTTCGTGATTGGGGTCTGCCAAATTTTCGATGACGACGAAAAGCAATCTTTGTAATGCAGGAGCAGGGCCTTGAGCTGTTCTTGCTTATCGTTCGGAAGTCTGGGACTGACGTCGAAAGCTATGGGAGGGGCTTGGTTCCTTTGAGCAGGTTCCGCAGAATCGGCGAAGACGAAAGCACTGGTGGCTTCGACAATTTTTTCGATGTATGCGACTGTTGTTCCTTTGTTCACCTGTTTGTACTCATTCCTGAAATTCGTGAGCATAACCGTTGCTTTGCCTCCGCGCAGCTCTGCAATTCCTCTTGCGACGCAAATATTTCGGGTGACCAATAGATGCTGACTGCCTTCAACGACGCCTTCCAAGTCAGGTGATTTAGGAGCGTCGACTGAAATAATGACGCTTGAGCGAGGCGGAATGGTGACTTGTTCTTCCAGCACATTCAAGGCATGGTGTCCTGACGGCGTGCGCGGCGGTAGTGCTTCTTCTGTGGATAACGTTATCGACCTTGTTTTTAGGTTGATGACAGCACCATGGAGGCATAAGAAGTCCATGCCAAGGATGACATCTCTCGAGCAACGCTGTAGCACTACGAAGTCTGTAGGATAAATACGGCTGTTTATGGTGACTCTCGCTGTGCAGATTCCTGCAGGCGTTACGAGATGACCTCCGGCTGTGCGGATTTCAGGGCCTTTCCAAGCTGTCCTAACTTTCTTTAACTTTGCGGCGAACGACCCACTGATGACAGAATAGTCGGATCCAGTATCGAGCCGACTATTCTGAGCCGACTATCCAGCGTCGGCTTGTTCCGCTGCTTCCATGTTGCGTCATCCGGCCACCTTCGGTAAGTGAGCTTTTGCCTTCAGGGCTTTGCCTGGTTGGTGTTGTGTTCAAAAAGCTCCGTCGCGTCGGCGTCGTCGTCGGAGGATCTTCGGTAGTTCGTCACACAGCCATCGCACCTCCATCGGTTGCTGCCCTTAGTTTCCCGGATACGGGCTAGGAGACCGGCCCCGCGTTGGGCCAGAGTACTGCCGGGGGTGCGGTGACATGCGGCGGCTGGGCGACGGCGAACGGGAAGGACTTCGTTGTGTCCATTGAGTTCCTGCCATGTAGTCGGCGATGTCACGTGGCCGATCTCTTGGCTGCGGATGCAGTGCATTGACGGCGACGCCACGCAGTCCCATCTGTCGGTACTGGCAACGGCGGTATGTGTGCCCGGCCTCGCCGCAGTGGTAGCAGAGTGGGCGGTTGTCAGGTGCACGCCAAACGTCCGTTTTCCTCGGTGCACTGTGCTGGCCCGCTGGGGAACGGTAGGACGTCGGTTGGGGTGGTGGTGGCGGTGGCGTCTGGCGACGGAAGTGCGACGGGGCGGCGTTTTGGCGTGGACGGGGAGGAGCGTTGTGGCGCACTGCCGCGGCGTAGCTCATAGTTTCTGGCTCGGGTGGCGGTGTTTCGGGAATTCGAAGTGATTGCCGGACTTCTTCTCGCACAATGTCGGCGATCGAATCCACTTGAGGCTGCGCCGAAGGCAACAGTTTGCGGAGCTCTTCCCGCACGATCGCTCGGATCGTTTCACGTAGGTCGTCGGGGTCACTGGCTTGAGCAGCAGCGCATTCTGGAGTCAGGCGACGATTATACTGTCTGGTGCGCATGTCCAGCGTTTTTTCGATGGTGGTCGCCTCGGATACAAATTCTTGGACGGTGTTCGGTGGATTCCTCATTAGTCCCGCGAAGAGCTCCTGTTTGACCTCTCGCATGAGGAAACGAACTTTCTTTTCCTCAGGCATGCCTGGGTCAGCGTGACGGAATAGGCGGGTCATCTCCTCTGTGAAAATTCCAACCTTTTCATTTGGTAGCTGAACCCGGGTCTCGAGTAGAGCAGCGGCCCTCTCTTTGCGAGCGACGCTCGCGAACGTTTGCAGAAATGCGCCGCAGAAGACATCCCACGTTCGGAGCGTGGACTCCCGATACTCTAGCCAGGTCCTTGCGGTGTCTTCCAGGTAGAAGTACACACGACGGAGCTTTTTGGTCGTTGTCCCAGTAGTTGAGGGTGGCCACACGGTCGTATGTTTCTAGCCAGGTTTCCGGGTTTTCAAATGATGAGCCATGGAACGTTGGTGGTTCCCTGGGTTGATGAATGACGATCGCGGGCTGGGACGCTCCGGTTGTCATTGTCGCTGCAGTCGAGGTCATGGTCTTGGTCTTCCGCGCCTTGTCTTGTAGAAGGCCGTACTCCGGTGGGAGACCTTGCTGTCAGCGGCTCGTTCGCTGCTCTTGCTTGGCGTCGGTGTCTTCTCCGCGACGGGGGCTGGGTTCACGGCTTGACGGGGGCGTCCGGTACATGAACGAAGGAGCACCTCCACCAGATGTCACGGGGTCGTGACGTGGCCAAAGACAGGAAACTTCGTGTTGGGATTTAACTGTTTATTTGGGTGAACCTGTGCCCGGTAAAGGGAAAGTCTAATTACAGCAGCAGTCTTGCACAGATAGCAGTCTCGGACTGATAGCGGCGAACGCAGCGTCGGCCTTCGATCAATAACCGACAAGCGGCAAAGCGCGTCGGCATTTATACCCTTGCCGTCGAATGTTCTAGCGTTATCGCTGGCGGTGGCGTAGGTTCCACAACAATCTGTACCGTTCGCACAGTGGGCATGATCTTATCGAAATGATCTACTACAGTCCGGAACCTTCTCAAAACCTGCAGGCGCGGTTTGCGCCGAGAATCGTGTGGTGTTTCGGAACGATAACAAAAACTTGGGAAATAGAACGTGACATTATATATATATATATATATATATATATATATATGTATGTATGTATTTACGACGTTCGTATATTTTATACGAAGGCCATGCCGCGGCCGAAACGTAAACCTATAAAGAAACTGCTTGCTTTCTCCAACGTGTACCAGCTTCTTTTCTTATACGTACCAGACCCACTGAACTTTCCCACTGAATATATATATATATATATATATATATATATATATATATATATATATTCAAAACACCGAGCATCTTTAGGAAAACGCAGGAGTGAATCATATTTAACAAGAAGTTCGCAGCCTATAGATATTGCAGGATGGGCTGGAAGATCTTTTTTCGGTACTGAGACAATCTTGCCCACGTTGGGGTGAGGCGGTGCTTCACGTGCTGATACTTACTGTTGAAAGATTAGGACATAACATTTCGCTGATAGCATGTATAGTTCTTTTTTTTACCTTTTGAGTTGATGCCGTCAATGCCTGCTGATGGCTAAAGCTTTATAGAGTCAAATACTTTTGTAATGCCAGCCGGGTAAAGGTGATATCTGTCATTGTGTACGGGCACAGGGTGGAAAATCGGGTAGCTTATCAGCACGTTGGACAGTAAAAACAGAAGAAAATGTGCGGTCAAGTATTCCCGTAGTTTCACAATCAGGTATGGGCTGGTTTTGGTCGTCGTGTTGGGACATTGGCTCCGAATGATTAGGATTAGGAATCTTTCAGAATTGGTTCGGCTTATTGTCAAGTATATTGGGAGTGTGGACGAAAAAAAAAGTCCCGCTTGTTTCTGTTAGAAATGGATTCGTACGTTTTTCTACGTTTCAAACCTCATGCCATGTGCACTCTGTGTTGGAATTCTTAGCAGTACGGACTCTTTTTTATTCTTTTTGTTATTCAAGCGTTTTAGTGTTGAGTTGAACCAAGGTAATGACTTTTTGCTTTGACGCTTATTGTAGGCCACTGAAAGCATTACCACTATCTTGAGGGTCAGTAATACTAGCAGAATTGTGGTTTACACACGATATATTATTTCAATTGTACTGACCATATTGCAAGAACAGCGTGATGCCAGTACATTTTTTGGCATTGGTACACGCTGGAGACGCTGGTACACGCTTGTAATCACTAGCCCTTCTCTGGGCGCACTGGAAAAAAGCTGTGTCGCACTGGTAAGGTTGCTGACGCAACCTCTGTGATGCCGGTGCGCACTGCGAAGCGCTGGAAGCGCCGGAATTTTCACTGGGAAGCGCTGGTGAATACTAGAGCACGCACTGTTTCTACCAGCGCAGCTGCAGCGTGCATGTTATTGTAGCGTGTGCCGTGGTTTGTTTCGGTGTCGTTGAATATAAAACGATTGATTCGACGGCAGAGAGAGATGGTACCATAAGAGATACTGAGCATACGTAATTTTTTCAACAGATACCGAGCATGCGTAAGCGGCCTTACCCAGTGCCCGGCCCAGCGAGCATTAAACCTGTCATGCCAGCCACGTTGGTATATTGGTTACCGACGCTTCTTGCTTCGTGTACACACAACTTTTAAGTGTGAGAATAACTGTAAAGTATAGTTTAGACATCCATGAATCTAAATCAACTATTTTGTCTTGTGTCGATGTTCGCACAAATAGCGCTGACGATCGAACATCGCGCTTTCAGCTACGCAGGCTGTCACCGAAAGCTGCCGGCCGCACTTAGACGGTACTTCTCCGACTGATATATAACAACACGCAATTTTGAGTTGGTAATTTACTACGCCTTCGTGAACTGACTCCTTGGCATACGTTTTCAGAGGATTGCATTGGTATTTCCACGGGGTTTTTAAATTGTCGTTATTAATATAAATGCATATATGTAGACGGTCGCCAGTGAGAGCAAACGCATGTCACATCGGTTCCGTCAGTGTGTGAATATTTACGGAGGTTTTTCGAACTCTACCCTTAATAGTGGCACACCATCGGACAGATAAAGTCATCGCGAACCCATGGATACCGGCTTTTTGGGTGAGTGTGAGCTTTACGAGCTTTAAGGCTTGTAAACTGCAAGAACTATACGAGTGAGAGTCTAGGCCTAACGGTGGTTGGGCCTGGCGCATACCGCGTTCAACTCGAAGACTGAAAGAACAGCCGAGATGGATGTAGACGAGGCAGGGACAGGGGAAGCCACGGACCACAGAACTGAACAAACAATAAGCGTTTCCATGAGTGAAGACGAAGACGCTGACAGCGTTGCAGATGGCTGGATTGACGTTACACTAAAGAAAAAGAGGACGCGTGCGCCAAAACAAGGTGGTGAGACAAGAAGACGCCCGTTCACCAAGCCCGATGCGCCAAGGCCGCCGAAGCATTGTCAGCAAGGTTCTACGAGCAAGCAAGACGCCCAGACTGCCCAGGGACGATATCAAGGTAATTGTTCGACCGAGGGATGGGCTGAATGTAAGGAGCACGTGTGGTGCGAGTCTTGATGAGGCGATACGCAATGGAGCAGGAGTGGGCGACGACGAGTTGATCACAATCTACCCTAACACCACGCAAAAAATTTTGGTGATAAGCACACCGAAGAAAAGCACAGTGACGAAAACCGCCAAGATGAAGGTTTTCACTATCAACGGAAAGAGGTAAGAAACGAACGCATATGTTTCAGTGCCTGAAAATATTACAAAAAGAATCATACGGAATGTACCTCCTAAATATAATCAAGATCAGCTCGTAGAAGTACTGGTGAATACAAGAAACCCCTCTCTAACGTATGCGAAGAGGCTCGGTAGTACAACAAACGTGATACTGCTCTATGAAGGAAACCGAGTTCCTTCGTGCATTTACTTCAGCAGCGTTATGATAAGAGTATCTCTGTACCGGAAAACAGATAGACTTCTGCAAGAAATGTGGCAGGCTCGGCCACAGACCTGACGTGTGCCCAAGACCAGATACCAAACTGTGCCCAATTTGTGGATTAAAGATCCCCATCAATGGACACGGGTGTACGCCTCAGTGCCAAATATGTGGTGAGGCGCACCCCACGGCTGACCGGATGTGCAAGGCCAAATACAAGGTGCCGCACATAGTGAAGCAGAGAAGGTGGGAGGCCAGGTTCAGAGACTTTCAAGAGCGAACCCCGTCACCATCGGATAGCAATGCTGGTGCGGTGGAAGGAGGCCGCCCTAGTCGCTTGAGATCCAGAACCCGCTTTTAACAGGTCATGGGTCGTTCAACCAGATCCGAATCCCCCTCTCCGGTAAAAAGACGGAGCAAAAGTCGTAATACGAGCAGAAGTCGTAGTCGGAGCAGAAGCCGCAGTGAGAACCGACCCCACCCCCAACAAGACATAGGAGGGGCCACACCTGGCGGGAAACAGAAAGGGCCGCGCAATATCACCTGGCGTGACAGTCACGGGAACAAAGGCGGACTCCGCACAGGGGCACCCTCTTTCCGGCCGCCCGCGGGCAGCCGCCGACCCCGGCCTCGCAGCGAGGAGGGAGAACATGGAGAAAGAGAATAGGGAGCTTAGACAAGAGTTGGCCAAGGCCAAAAAGCAGAGTTAAAAATCAACGCGGAAAATTGAGGAGCTACCACAGAGACTGAACCAAATCCTCAAGCGAATGGGAGGACACCCCGCAGAGACCCCATCCTCTGGCGCCTCCTCGTCCCATGGAGCTGCCGATGAACGCGACATAACTTCAGCAGTAGAAGACGGGGACACGGACATGGGCTGTGGAGGCGAATATGAAGCGCCGGTGGCGGTGGGCTTTAAGCGTAAGAGCCCAAGTGATTCTCAACATTTTGAAGGCGCTGAAAATCACACGCAAGAACCGAAGCGGGCATGACCGGCAGGCCGAAAGATAGACGTGATCGAAAAAATGGTAGACAAACTAACCAACAAGACAGAGCGACTGTTTGAGACGCTCCTCATTCGGCTGAACGAGTCTGACGCCGAAAGGAACGCACAGTATGCCGCGGTCGATAACCAACTTGCGGCCTTGAATAAGCGCATCGAATATCTGGAACGCGGGACGGCGCAGTTGCAGCAACAGGGACAAGGCCACGACTAAATGGGAGGGGACGCATCGACCATTCTCAACGGAAGCAGCAATGTCAACACCACTCACACTGAAAAAGGAGGAACGCACGGACAGTCGCGTTCCCCCAACGCCTTTGAATAGCAACCATGGCTGCATCCCGCAAGTTTGTCGGCAGACGCACCGTATGGCAATGGAACTGTAGGGGCTTCAAAAACAAAAAAGCTACAGTGGTGCAATATATGAAAACTCTCTCGAAAAGCAAACATCCCGACGTGATTGCTTTGCAAGAACCCTTCGACCGGGCTCAGCTACCAGGATATGTGGCATGTGGCTCTCCGTGTGAATGCACGCGGAAGGACATAAAGGTGTGTACCATAGTTAAGAGAAGGACGGCCTTCATCAACCATTCACTGGATATCAGCGAGGAGTCAGACATAGACCACAATATGATTGAGGTCATGCCCTGCATTGGAAGCCGGAAGACTGGCCTATTCGTGCTTAACGTTTACAGCCCCCCTTCAAAAAGGGGCCTCACGCACAACTTTGGTGCCCTTTTTCGTGAAGCGATGGCGAAGGCCACCTCCAGTCCCCTCTTAATCTGCGGAGACTTCAATGCACCGCACACGAAATGGGGATATGGAGCCGACTCGCCCAAAGGGAAGAGGCTAGCCCAACTGATGGACGAGCTTGGCTTAGTTCTACTCAATGAACCGGCATCGCGCACCCGGATGGGACAGGGCGCGTGCCGCGACACGTCCCCTGATCTCTCGATTTGGTCAGACGCGGGCTTGATCACCTGGTCGAACACCTTTGAGAATCAGGGGAGCAACCACAGAGTCCTGTGCATGACAATGGGAGAGGATAGAGGCTAAATGGACGGCTGACAAAAAGCTAGCGTCGTGGACTGGGACAAGTTTCGAGAGCAAAGAGAACGAGAGAAGCAGGAAGGGCCGATCGAGGATATTGGGGAATGGTGCAGGGAACTACTCGTGGACGTAGAAAAAGCTACAAAAGAAATATAATGGCCAGACAGGTGAAAAGTTTCGAAGGTGGCGACAGGCCCTGCGGAAGCGTTGATGGCAGCGTTCCCGAGCCATCCAGGTTGGACAGCCGGCTTGCGCATTTTGTAGAGGCCAAGAAATCTATGCAGCGAAAAGCGAGTCAGCAGAAACTGAACAGGAAGATGCGCAAGAAGATTGCCGTGATCAACTGAGAGATTGAGGCCCACTGCATTCGACTGTGTGAACAGGAATGGCAGGAGCTGTGCGATACGATGGACGGAAACATGAGTGCAGGGCACACATGGAAGATTCTCAGGCACCTGCTGGATCCAACTCGCACGAGAACGGCAACTCGTGTCCAGATGGCCAAGCTGCGACACAAGTACAAAGACGACCCGCAGGCCTTCGTGGAGGAGATCATCTAGACGAACCTCACTCGCTCGGCAGGCGAGAGTCACATGGAATACTGTGGGGCCCTCAACGAGGAACTAGACACGGAGTTTTCCATGCAGGAAATAAGGAGCACTCCTCCAGCTACTGAAGACTAAATCGGCGCCCGGTCCTGACAAGATCACCAACCGAATTCTGAGGAACCTGAATGATGACGCCATGGAGAAGCTACGTCAGTATATCAACGCATGCTGGAAGGAAGGCTGTATTCCACAAGAATGGAAGACAGCGGATGTCACACTAATACCCAAGCCAGGTAAACTACTTGAGGTTCGAAATATGAAGCCGATATCTCTGACGTCCTGCGTCGGGAAAGTCATGGAGCACGCCTGCCTCAAGAGGGTGACGACGATTCTAGAGAAGCGGGATGCCTTTGGAACTCACATCATCGGCTTCCGCAAAGGACATTCGACGCAGGATGCTATGCTGCAAATCAAGGAACAGGTCATTAACGCACCAAGCACGCACGTGCGCGCCCTGCTCGGGTTAGACCTCAAAAGCACCTTCGATACAGTAAAACATGTTGCCATTTCGGACAAGATCAGCCAACTAGGTCTTGGTTCAAGGTTCCACCGGTAAGTCAGCAGCTTCCTGACCGGACGCAAGGCGACGGTGAAGGTTGACGTTACCCCACCACGAACAGTTGACATGGGGGGGGCGGGTACGCCACAGGGCTCGGTGCTTTCTCCCATGCTTTTCAATGTCATCATGATCGGACTACCGGACCATCTCGACGCAATAGAGGGCATCAATCACACGATCTACACGGACGACGTGACCGTGTGGACCACAGCAAAGACGAGCGTTGGTGAAACGCAAGAGAGAATGCAGCAGGCCGTCCAGGCCGTGGAGCGGCACCTCGAAGGCACAGGACTCGTCTGCTCTCCCGATAAATCGGAAATACTCCTGCACAGATCACGCAAGAAAGGACCTCACCCACAGGCTGTACTGGACGCCTGTCGCTTGGGCATCCGCGTCATGACGAAGGAGGGGACCCAAATACCAACGGTGTCCAAAATACGAGTGCTCGGCCTTTGGCTGGAAGAGAACGGTGCGAACCACGAGCTGTTAGCACGACTGCAAAAAAAGTGGCCACCGCAACGCACCTTGTGCATCGGGTAGCGAAAAAAGAAAAGGGCTAAAGGAAGACAACGTGACGAAGTTAATACATGCGTGTGCGCTGAGCCACATAGCGTATGTCACCGCGTATGCTGACTGGAACAGAAACAAAACCGAGAAACTGAACGCGGCGATTCGTCGAGCATTCAAGGTAGCCCTGGTTGTATCTCAGTACACGGAAACCCGTCGGCTTCTGGAGCTGGGTGTGCACAACACCCTTGACGAGATAGCAGAAGCGCAGAGGATCGCGCAGCTCGAGAGGTTGTCTGGCACAAGAACGGAAAGACGCATTCTCGATCTGCTTGGAATTCGATATCACGAGGCACATGGGCTGAAGGAAGCATTGCTACCGGAAGTCAGGGACGCCATACTGACAGAAAACATCCCTAGAAACATGCACCCCGTTCGCGACTTGCAACGACGCAAATGCAGAACTGCAGCAATTCTGAAGGCGCATGGAAGCCAAGAGGGTGTCCTCTTCGTCGATGCGGCCAGGTCAGCCGGCAGCGCCAATGGGGACGCTCGGTACCCCGCCGTTACCCGTAAACGAGCGAGGCGAAGTCGAGGCGCTAACACTACCACCACTGCTACTGCTACGACAACAACGACTGCAGCGACAGCGGCAACATCAACAGCGAGTCCGGTCAGCGGCGGTGGGACCTGCTTTCTCTATGGCGGTCCTGGATACAACAGGAAAGGTTCGGGTCACGGCATCAGCACGGCTGCCATCATCCGAAGCTGCAGAAGAAATGACCATAGCTTTAGCGGTACTCCACAGCGGTGCAGACGACAGCCTGAGTATTAGCGATTTTAAATCAGCGATTCGGAGCTATATTAAAGGCTGGGTGTCCGAGGAGGTGACACGCATGCTTAACGCCAGAGCTGGGGACTTCGCGTCAGGCAAGATAACTGACAAGGCCCTCAAGTGGTTTCCGGCTCACATGGGGGACAGTGGAACTATAAACAACAACAGCCATAAAACTAGCAGCAACAACACCAACAGCCAAAGACTAACCGGCATCCCACCCAACCATAACGAGCGCGCCCACCTCGTCGCGAGGCAACTTACCCGCCGCGACGCAGCCACCCAGAGAGTAGCCACCACCATGGTTGGGAGGAGCACCGGCCGAGGCACGGTGGTGGCCACAGGCACTGGCAATGCCGAAATTACCACCCCTCACCACGTTCGTTGCTGCAGCAACTGAAGTTGGTGCAGAAGAGGCGAGACAACGGAGGTGCGCTGACTGCTATGGAGAAGAATTTCCTGCCACGTACCACGACGTGCTTGAGCACTATAGGAAAGACCGGAAGAAATTTCCGCAACCCCACGTGCGCCTGGACAGGTCGCAGGCGGTGGACCTGAGAAGGCTGCAGACGGGCACGTTCACCTACCCCTACCATCTGCACCGCTTCTGGCCCACGCTGCACCCGTCGCCTGGCTGCCCGTGGTACGCGCACGAACGAGCCGATATGGCACACATATTTGGCAATGCGAAAGAGATGAAGATAGGCCACGAGAAAGGATGACGTCAACTGAGGGACCCACCGAAATGGGGCACCTTGCTGAGCGATGGCAAGCCGCCCTTCTCAGCGAGGCCCTCGAAGACCAGGTGTGGGCCGTCCAGCGGGCCAGGGCCGTCGCCAAGGACCTCAATAGATGTTCCTCGAACGATGTGTCCCTGGCAGCCTAGCCCCGGGCACAGCCACAACCGTTGGGCAAAGAAAGTTTATTCAACTCAAGTCAACATATAAGTACAATGGCACGCCCGCGGTTGACTACCAGCGGAGGCCAGAAAAACGGCTGTCGCTCGCCATCGCCACTCCGTAAATGCATTTCTGGCATTGATTGACCTTCCACTTACTTCAGGCACAGTTTAGGTAACAGTTAGAAATATTGCGAAGCTCAAATGCAGAAACTTCAAGCATCGCAACTCAGCTGCTTCGAAAGCAGCCTTACCCAGTGCCCCGTCCCAGCGAAGCCTATCGTGCCGGCCGCGTCGGTGTACATGCTGCCGGCGCTTTTCGCTTTAAGTAGGCACAATTCTAATGTGTAGGAATGACTGTAAAGTACAGTGTTGACATCCCTGAGCCTAAATCAACCATTTATCCGGGTGTTCGGTGCCCGCCAAAGGAGCGGCGATGATCGATGTGTCGTGCTTTCAGCCACGTAGGCTGTAACCAAAAGCTTCCTTCTGAGCGCAGGAGCCGGTACTTCTCTGACTCCTACGTAAGAACACGCAATTTTGAGTTGGCAATTTGGTACGCGTTAGAGAACTAACATACTAGCATAGTTTTTCAGTGGATTACATTAGTCATTTTTTGGCGGTTTCTATAGTTGCAGGTATCGAATAACTGCAAATATGTAATCTGGCACGCCAGATGTGTACTGCTACATCGTGGCTTGAGCGAAAGAAAACTACTCAATATTCACTCGTGTGCGTGGATATCTACCAAACAAGACATGTAAATCATCTGCACTTGTTGACCAGTAGCAAGTGCTAGAAACGACTATCAAAGGGAAAAAACGACAATCGGGAGCAACAGATGACAATCTGTGGCTGCTCCTCCAGTCAATTTGAGATTTTTCAGAGTTAAGATGTAGATGCTTCAAAAAACTTAGCGCTCTTGCTCATATCCGCACGTCATTCGGTGCCCGGAAGTCGTTCGTCACTGTCGAATCAAGACACAATTGTTATTGGGAAAGGAATATCGTGTCAGTCTTGACTGTGCGACTTGTAAACATGAAGTTGAACAGCGCGTTCTTTGGATAAGTAGTCGTTTTACAACCCTGCAAGCATGTCCTGGCGTGGTGTAGTGGGTAGCGTATACTCAGTGAGAAATCAGGAGGTAGCGAGTTCCAATCCACTCAAGCAGTGCATTTTCTTTTTTTAATTATTATTATTTTTTATTATGATTGCGCGTTATTTTACTTATATATTTATTTATTTATGGCCAATGCGCGCCCCCGTTTTATCCCTGGGAAGCAATTTTGCGCCGAGTACTGGGAAGCTGCTGCTCCGGCGTCCCAGTACCTGCGCTTGGAAGCACAGGTACCAGCGCCATACTGGGCCCATAATCAGGCCTGGACGCTGGTTTTTGCAATAGGGCGATGCTAAGGAATTCCTTTTATATGCCCATTCCGTGTAGTGTCACTTCCGTTTTTATGATTTAATTTTCATAGCATTTACGCTTGGCATCTTTTAATGCGGAAGCTAGAACATTCAAATACGCGTTGAAACACGATCGCAAGGTAATATTGAACAGCTGGGCTTGAAGTTTCTTACAATGATTACCTCTTTCTTTTATGGAGCGCAATAAAGAGTCAATAATCCATGCCTTTCTAGAGGAACTGCACCATTGTGTAATAATTGTGGTGCTTGTGCATGAAATTGAATTCTCATACTTATGCGAGAAAACATTCAAAAGCTTTATCGCCGCATTGTTCTTCAAGCATATTAGCCCAGTTTATTGCACAAATTCATGATTTGTTATTAAACAAAGAATGTCCTGACATAATTTTCAAGTCGAGTACGTGTTGAACCTCTTATGCAAAAAATTGAGGGTATTGGTCTGTTGCGGCATGTTCCACTGTTCCGGCTGTGCTATGATCTGTAGGCAGACTAGAAAGCAGGTGGTCAATAATTTAATGGGCTTACCAATTTCACGTTTAGTTGTGACGAAAATAAGTGATTAGAGACGACAGCTCAGATATGTGCACAAATACTCAGAGCGAAACTGACTATTGGGATCAATGTTTGCTTTGCTTTGCTTTGCTATCCTAGATACATGGCACGTACCGACTTTGGGGGATTGGCCAAAAATGCAACGTAGAGAATGGTAAATGTTACTTTAGGTAAGCTATAAAATATAAAACCAAAGACAAAGAAATGAAATGGAAAATATACGAAAAATATTCAAATTAACTACAAGTAGTGTGCATTTGGGCCTGTATCACAGACTGCCGTAATAACCTGACGGGATTAATTTTGAAAACTTAAGGTTTAACCTTACGAAATGACGAATAATTTCAAATACCAGGTTAATATGGCACTCGTTGAGTATTTCTAATGAAATTACACACGGCATCAAAGGCATCTCTGTGGCAGTATCGCAAGCCTGAGGCACTGATGCTTGAAATATTTTTCTCCGATAAGGTGAGCCTATTTTTGTGAAAAGAGTAATTAGAAATCGAGTTCCGATACGAGAATATCTTGCACATGTCAAGAAGTAATATGCAATGTTTTCCAGTTCTTCGCGGAATTGGCAGAGAGGTGATATCGTAAGACCAGCCCTGTACCAATAAAAGTTTAATGGTGGGACACGACATTGAAATCTTGTGATCATCACTTCTGATTGTCGAGAATGGCTCCACTGCGATTTCCATGGATATTTAAGGTGATTATATTCCATCCACGTGGTTATTGCCTCCATCCTATCTTGGTTGATAGCTTATCTTCTAAACCTGATTGCGGTGAAGTATTCTACCACCAGGAGAACCTGAAATATTGGGAGATCAACCGATGAGAGGGCTAAGGCGTTGGCCATTTCATTTGAAGTTAACCCACAGTGACCTGGTACCCATACTATCTTTAGGTACTTCAGCTGAGACTGAACTAACGATCGTAACGTCGCGATGGCACGAGGTGTTTGAGAAGTTGTGAGAGCTGTGCATACCGAGAGAGAATCAGTAATTATTATTGCTCTGTTCTCATTACGCGGATGTTTTCGCAGTGCCATGATGACTGCCATTAGCTCCACTTCAATAACAGGAGTGAAATCGGGTAGCCTCAAAGCAAATGACTAGCCAAGTGATTGGGAGACTATTCCTACGCCTGCCTTTTCCTCATTGACGAAAGCATCTGTGGCTTTAATGTTACATATCTGAGTATGCTGTAGGAAATCTGCTAGCCTGTTCTCTAAGAATTTGCAGGATTAAAATTTAGATTGTGGAGGAAAGATCTCATCTTATTCTATATTAGGAATATGGTTTGAGATATCAGATGCAATTACGTCACTAATGTTGACATTTATGCTTGTCAGTTTCTTTTCTACATAGATTATCTGCGGTGTCTGAAAATGAGGCCAATGAGCAAGAAAGAACAAATCTGGGTCACTGATGAAAACGTATTCAGCTCTTCTCACTGGTAAGCTGTAAAATTTTAAAAATGTCTGTACTGTTAACAAGTGGTATCGACAGAGCAATGTAGGAAGACGCGCTTCCTGACAAATAACATTAATTGCTGTAAATCTAGAGAGCCCCAGACACAAGCTCAGAGCTTCCCGCTCCAAGAGAATCAACTGCTCAGTTTTGTACGAAGGTCCTCCTGAAAACACGACACATTCGAATTCTAATATTGGGTGCATATACGTTTTGTATATCATTAACATGGTGTCTCTATGTACGCCAAATTTGCGATTACTCATTCTTTGCAGTAGGCATAAAGCCCGTTGAGCCTTAGCCGCAATGTACACTATGCGTGGTCTCCAGTTAACTTTTTCATTGTACGAAGCACCCAAATATTTAAGAGAGTCCACTGTCGGAAAGGGTTCCTGATTATATACAATGTCGCTTGAAATGGAATTGGCTATGGGAAACGCCAAGAGAGTGCTCTTTTTTTTACATTAAAATGTTGTTGATACTAATATCAACAGAAATAACAATATCTTTGTTGTCATCAACTCATATATTTAGCAACTGCTCAATTCCTCTGCTAAATTCAATTTAAAAAGATGAGGACGAAAGATGAATGCACGTAATGATGATGTTATGATTGGAAGGCAGCTGCAGGTTGATACTCTTGACTTCTAACTATACTGACTCAAAAAGACAATGACGAATAAAAGATCATGACGACGTTTATATGATCATGCTGATTTCGCTAAAATGGCTCAACTTCCACTACAATTAACCTTCATGAAGAGAATATTCAGAAGTGTAACCAGAAATCCCATACGAATTACCCTCTTGGGATGATAACCATGTTTCAGATATACATACAAAAGCAAAATTATGATCTAGAATGCTAAGAAGGGCGATAAGATCATGATCATGCTTACGAATGCCGTGTACGTGTAAATTCGGTAAGCATAATGCGGGATGTTTTTTTTCTTGAACACAGTTCTAGCTTCGTCGAGAAAAAAAACACCGGGCCTTCGCGGAAGGCGTACCACAGTCACAGCGAAAGCTAGAAGAGCGGCCTTCAGAGCATTTTCAAAACCACCATCAGGCAACTACTGCAAAGACACTTGCTTGATACCTACTAAGGGCACTATTAATCAACGTTTTGGTAATCAACGTTTTGGTGCTATGCTATTTTTAATCATTCTTCTGAGGAGCGCGGCATACGCTAAGCATTTGCAAGCTATTTTGTGCCAATTGTTCATGCAGGGGCTGACGACTATAAGGAATGACAGTATGTGCCACAGCTAATAGGGGAACAAGAACAAGGTTTTGAAATGGGTTGGAGCATTGGACGACCCACTCGTTGCGTTATTCACATTGTGCGACGACTTCTTGTTTTGCTGTTTTAAAACGCTTTATAAGTCGTACTAACACCATTGCTTTCTCGACATCAAGCATCCCTAAGGCAAGTTTGCCAACATGTCAGAAGTACCAGCGTGGCTCAGTGGCAGAATACTGGGCTGGCACCGAGCGGGCCCATGTTCGAGCTTCACTGTGTCTTTGTTGCTAGGTTTTCCAACAAGTCATAAGCACCAGCGTAGCTCAGTGGTAGAATACAGAGCTGGCACCTCGCAGACCCGGGTTTCGAGCCCCACTGTGTCTTCCGTAGTGGTTTGTTTTTTGTAATTTCGCGCAATGAGGTTTCGGATACCGGTGGAAGTGCCAGCGGAGGGATACTGAGCGTGAACCGAGTTGTGATCTTATAACAGCCTTTGCTATAAAAATCTATTCATTCATGATGATTTAGGCGTTATTTGAAGGAGAAAAAAATGCCTTCTATCTGCATGTTTCTGGAAAAAACGTCGAAAGACGATAGTCTTGCATGTGGAGAGAGTGAACAAGACATTCATTTGATGTTCTGCGCAAGAAAATTGGTGAATGGTATTCCAGAAGCACAGCGTTAGAGTGCCTTGAGCGTGCAGCTATGGTGGCTAGAAAGAGTTTAGCCACCATAGTGCAGCGGAGGCGAATGAGCGCAACAAGTTCCGTCACACGTGAGGCATGAGCGTCATCTGGCAGTTTTCTTAGAAAAGAAAGTGCGTGACTTTGATACAGGTGTGCGCGCCCGTCTCAGAGGTGATAATGTGTAGAACGCAAGACGACGGGTAGGTGGCACACCCGTCTCGTCTTAGCCAACGTTGGAAACACTCCCCGTTCTGTACAAGCGTTGCATGGCCAGCGCAGCGTGATAATGCTACGGTCCTTAAAATTATTTATGTGTGCTTTTTTCTAGTAAAAGGCGCACATGCAGAATATATACGTGTTTTTATGGTGCCCCAGACATGCAAAATAATTGCTTTTTAATTGACAATTGCACAAGCATGAACACTCAACCTTGAGCAACATTGGTGGGCTCTGAGGATAAGGTCAGCCGTTTCAAGTACCCGATGCCGTTAAGAGTGGAGAAACAGACAAATTTACAGACAAGCAGACCAAAAGTTTTGCGTAGAAGATCCGCAAGAAAGACTATCATCTTCGAAAATAGCAGGTATTGATTACTTAAAGACTGACAAACCACTCGCGCTAGATATGCGATGAACTGGCTTTCTGGCCTTGATAGTACATTTATCCGTCAACCGAAAATTTTATCGTTTAAACTTTTTTTCGTTTCAGCGCCTGCGCAAAAAGCCGCTTGTTGTCGGGTGTTAGGTGATCGTTTAGAAAATGGAAGTTGCTGGCTTTCGTGAAAGCCCTAATGACATAGTATCGAGCCGCACCTCACGAGCTTGGAAAGCAAGGTCAGCTTTTTTTGTTCTCGAGCAGAACTGCGCTCTAATGTTTGTTCGTTATTTGGCAGGCTCGCGGTGAACTAAATCCTTGTCCTCAGCAGAAAAAGGGCACCTAATCTTGTCGCCTAAAGCTTGCACAATTGCCCAACAGCTTTCACCTTCAGTCTTCGCGATGATCCTAATTTCTATATTATCTTGGCGCGAACACTGCTGAAGGTGCGCTACTTTATGGGCAAGGCTCTTGTTTTTCTCAAACAGAGAATTGTTTTCATCTTTGAAGGACTTGTTTTCTCGGAAAAGGGTCTCATTGCTTGCTTTTATAATCTCATATAATTTAGTTAACATACTGAAATTGCTTCGCCTTTGTGGCAAAGCTGTTACTTTTTTCCTTCATGCGTAATCATCGTGGTTAATGGGCAGTGTTACAAACGCCTTTTCTCAAGCCCACAATCTTTTCTACTGTATCGCACTTTTATCCTTTTTAATGCTTGTTAGTGTTGTCACGGTTGTTTCAAAAATTTTTTGAACACTCTTATGTTGATCGCATTCTGTTGACGCCGTGCCACAGCCGAAATGTAAAGGAGTAAAGAAGCATCCGATTTTAGTAAGCCTGCTACTTTATTTATGAGCACCGCACCCGCAGAACTTTATATATATATATATATATATATATATATATATATATATATATATATAGAAGGGTGGTAACAGCACCCTATAATATTGACACGAGATCCCTCACAGCGGCCATTCCCCCACCCACTTTTTGGGTATACATACATACATATATATATATATATATATATATATATATATATATATATATATATATATATATATATATATGTGACGCTACAAAATGGAGACACGTCGTGGTCCAGATGCCACGCGTTTATTCTAATGCACGCGCACTTCCTCTTCGTCGGCTTCTCCTAGAATCACCTTGTGAATGCGTCATACTTCCCCCTCCCCTCGAGAAAGTCTCAGTTCTGAAGGTTCAAAATAACGCCGCAGTGTGCTAACATGCACAATGTCAGAGTTTCTACGTAAGGGTAGCACGGAGCGGTTGATTTCATAGTTCACTGTTGAGACCTTGCGTAGAATCTTGTAGGGTCCTTCCATGACAGAACTCAGTTTGCCGTTGTTGGGATGCCATGGTGTCTCGTAAAGGACAAAGTCACCAACTCGGAACTCAATCGGAAGAAATTTGCTATCATAAATGACTTTGTTCTTATTATGGTAGGCGATAGAATTGGTAACTGCAGTTTTTCGCGCTTCTTCGACGGTTCCTTCTCGTTGTTCCAGTACAGTAGGATAAGATGGAATTCCATACATCAGGAAGGAAGGTGCGTAGCCGGTCACTTCGTGGGGTGTTCTGTTGTATTCGTCAATTACCTCCGGAAATAGCTTAGTCTAAGACTTCTGTGGTTCGTCATTGATCTTACATTTAAGTCTCGTTACGATAGTCTGGTTTGTCCGCTCGTTCATGCCGTTGCATTGTGGATGATGAGATGAGGTGAATAGTTGGTGTATACGATTATGTTTTAAAAACTGCTTGAATTTTCCTGCGGTAAATCCTGTTCCACGGTCTGAAAGGAGCTTCCGTGGTTTTCCAGAAGAAAAAATTGTTTTTAAGCATGAAATGTAGGCGTCGCTGTTCTCACTTTTATGAGCAAACGCCCATACGTAGCGAGTCGCATGATCAATAACCAAGTGTATAAACCTTTTTGACGAGCCATATCCAGAAAATCCTCCTATGGTGTCTATTGCAAAGAGGTCGAAGGGCTCTTCAGCTGGAGGCAGTGATTCAAGCGTCCCAAACTTTTTTGTTTTCGTCTTCTTGCATCTCTGGCATGTATCACAATGCCGAATGTAAGTGGAAACATCGGTTACCCTATGCGGCCAATAGTATTGCGGAGACAGGAGTGATAGCGTCTTCTTCACACCGACATGCCCAAAATGTTGATGTGCATTCTTCAGAATGGTTGGGCGTAGTTCATGGGGCACGTATATTTTCCGTAGTCCTTTTCTTTTAACGATGATGATGTTATTTTCCAATGAGTGCGTTCCTTTTGGACGCTCATTGTTGCATCGCTGAAGGTCGTCGTGTGATAGAAGATTAACTATTGGGGCTCTGGAGAGCGCATCTGCTTCGACATTACTTGTGCCTTTTTGATGTTTGATGTTCACATCATACATTGACAGTTCCAAAGACCACCGGAAGAGACGACCTTGAGGATTTTTAACATTCTTCAGCCACTGGAGTGCAGAGTGATCTGTTACAACAGTGAATGACTTTCCATGAAGGTAGCAATGCCATTTATCAATGGCATCTACAATGGCAAGATATTCTCTTTCTGTAATAGCATAGTTCACCTCATGCTTAAGTAGTTTGCGGGAATGGTAAGCAACAGGATGTTCTTTGCCTTTGTCATCAGGTTGTTTCAGCACTGCACCGATGCCTTCGCCAGATGCGTCACAGTACACAGTACATGGTCTCGAAGGGTCGTATATGCGAAGCACCGGTTCTTCAGTTATCCGCTCCTTCAGTTCACGAAAGGCTTGCTCGCATGCTTCTGTCCACACCCACTTGCTGCCTTTGTGGAGTTGTTTTGTGAGTGGAAGAGCGATATCGCTGAAGTGGGGGATGTACTGACGGTAGGTGTTTACAGTGCCCAGAAAACGCTGGAGATCTTTTTCTCGTTTTGGTGTAGGAAATTTGAGTATGGCAGCCACACTACTTTGCTAAGGTGTCACTGTTCCTTGTGAAATTTTGTGGCCCAAGTATTCAATGCTGCAGCGTGCAAATTGACACTTTTTTCGTTTGAGTTTTACGTTCTCGGTTTTGAGAGCTTTCAATAGTGCCTCAAGGTGTCGTATATGATCATTAAATGTCTCTGAGTATACGACCACATCGTCAAAGTAATTAATAACATTGGTGAGCTGATGTTTCGCTATTATTGATTTCATGGCCCTTTCAAATGTAGCTGGAGCGTTCTTCAACCCAAACGGCATTACCAACCACTCAAAATGACCATCAGGCGTGACAAATGCAGTTTTCTGAACATCGTCAGGATGCATTTGCACATGCCAGTATCCCGACGTTACGTCCAACGTAGTGAAAAACTCCGCCTTTCCTAAGTGGTCAAGAATATCATCTATACGTGGAATTGGTTGAAAGTCGGGTACCGTTATGGCATTGAGTTTCCGGTAGTCAATACATAGACGAGTGCGTCCTTCACCTTTCTTTTCTGCTAAAATGACAGGTGCGGCGTAGGGCGATAATGAAGGCCTCACAACACCTTGCTTGAGGAGAGCGTTAACCTGTTTGTTGATCTCCACTTTGTCTGCCTGTGAACATCGGTATGGTGCTCGACGAATATGGACAGCATTGGTAAGTGCGATCCTATGTTTCTCAGTAGTGATGCACCCAATATCTGTCTGAGATTTCAAAAATATCTCGTCATACTTGCTTAAAAGAGAGTCGAGCGCCACAGACTCATGCTCTGATAAGTTTTCTGAAGTCAGGGTTCGCATCACCGGGGCTTGAATGGTTTTATTTTCATTGTGATGCGGAAGGTTCATATTCTCACGTGCTTGTGTCACTGACTTGCTTTCCAGATTAACAGAAAGATTGAAGTATGAAACGCTGTCTAGGCCAAGAATTAATCGCGTTCTCATGCCTCGCAGCACATGTGCATAAACTTTCTTGATGACGTTCCCAATTTGTAACTGAATGTTTACGCGACCCAAAGTTCGAATGCTTAATGCAACTTGCTGGACCATGATGCTGGAGTCTCTCATCAACTGAAGCTTTAGCTGTTTGTACACATCCTCGCTGATACAAGTAATTGTTGCTCCTGTATCGAGAATTGCATTTACTGGCTTTCCGTTGATGAGAGCACTGAAGTGTATTATTGAAACTCTGGGTCGCCTTCCTCGTTTCCCTGTTCAGTATCAATAGCGGACACATTGCCGCGACGCGGACATTCGTTGTGCCAGTGAAACTGTCGTGGGAAACCAGCAGCTGAGCAGTATCTACATTTGTTTTGCGGAGCACGCGGTTGAAGAGTTATTGTCGGTTGCTGCGATCTGCTGAAGAGGCGTGGAGCTCTTGATGCGATACTAGCGTTACGAGTAAAGGAAACTCCTCTCACCCGTTTTAAAGATGTCTCGACCCGTTGAGCAGCGGTGAGCCACTCTAATGACGAGTTGAAAGACAGTCCAGCGAGCGCCAGTTCCACATCAGGAGGAACACCATCAGTCAGCCCAGAAATGATGTGGCACTCTTTCAGGTCAGCCAAGGAACCCAGTCGCTTTTTCTCGTCGTAGTAGTCCTTGATGGTCTGCCCTCCTTTCAGTCGGTAGTGAATGAAGAGACGGAAGGCATCTCCGTCAGTCGAAGCAAAGCGGGCTTGCATGTCACGCTTGATATCGCCCCAAGTTGTCTCGCCGTTGCCGAAAATCTCTGTCAGGTACCACTTGAACGCTTCCCCTTCAATGTATTCGTTGAAGTGAGTGACCCGATCGCGGTGAGTCCATGATGCCTCGGCTGCCTTCATGTCGAAAAGAAGAAGCCACTTGTCGATGGGGACGTCTTCTGGTGTTCCCTTGAACTTCTGTATGTTGAGCGGGGGCTTTGGCTTAGCCATGGCACGTTGATGAGGTCGATCCTGTCGACTTGTGTGACGCTACAAAATGGAGACACGTCGTGGTCCAGATGCCATGCGTTTATTCTAATGCACGCGCACTTCCTCTTCGTCGGCTTCTCCTAGAATCACCTTGTGAATGCGTCACACACACACACACATATATATATATATATATATATATATATATATATATATATATATATATATATATATATATATATATATATATATATATATATATATATATATATTGCAAGGAAGGTTCATAGCGACGCCAGGTAGTAGGCAGGCAGCCCGTACGGACACAAATGCTCGAGCAGCCGAACGTCTACAGCTCGTGCACACGCTCGCGCTTCGCACTCAGAGATGGTCCCACTAGTCAGTGCCTTGCGAATTCCCCCCCACAATACCCCGGCGACGAAGAAAAGCCATCTTGGCGACTCAAGGTGACGAGAGAACAGGAGGGTCGTAGCAGAGCTTGAGGCGACTGACGTGGACCATCTCACGACCAAGGCAGCGCTTGTCCGTGGATGGCTTGAGCAATTAATCACATAGGTGACAGACGAAGGGTGCTGTATGACGCGGTAAGGGCCAGTATACTTCAGTGTAAACTTGGGAGTCAGTCCAGAAGAGTGGAAAGGCAGTCGGAACCACACGAGAGAACCGACGGGGAAACTGCCCTGAACAAGATCACGGTCGTGGCAATCTTTTTGGAGGGCTTGATTATCGGCTGTGAAGGACCGTGCAAGATGACAACACTCTTCGGCATGTTCGGCCATTTCAAAAACTGGGCTGCACTCGGAGGCATCAGAATTGTATGGCAAAACTGTGTCGAGTGTGCTACATGGGTCACGACCATATAAAAGAAAAAAATTGAGAAAAGCCTGTTGTTGAGTGAATCACAGTATTGTAGGCGTACGTCACGAAAGGAAGAACAACGTCCCAGTTGGAGTGGTCGGAGTCAATATACATAGCGAGCATGTCTCCCAGGGTTCTATTGAAACGTTCCGTTAGGCCGTTCGTCTTAGGGTGGTAGGCTGTTGATGTGCGGTGTACCGTCCGGCATGAATGTAAGAGGTGCTGCAGAACTTCGGACAAAAATACGCGGCCCGTGTCACTCAGGAGCTCCCGTGGTGCACCATGACGAAGAACTAACCGATGCAAGATTAAGGTTGCAACGTCACGAGCACCAGCCGAAGGTAGCACTACCGTTTCGGCGTACCTTGTCAGATGGTCGGCAGCCACAATCACCCATCTATTACCACCCACAGAGCACGGTAGCGGGCCTTATAGGTCAATCCCAATACGGTCAAATGGGCGGAAGGACATCGTAAAGGCTGCAGTTGACCGGGTGTATGAGGAAATGTCTTGCATGCTGACACAGGGAACAAGAGCTAATGTGTTTGCGTACAAACGTGTACATACCCCACCAGTAGTAACGTCGGCGGATCCGTTCTTACGTCTTTAGCGCGCTGGCATGTGCGTGTTGCGGTTCAGCATGCAAATATTCGCAGATATCTGACCGTATATGGCTGGGTATGACTCGCAGCCATTTATGACCCACCACTTGATAGTTGCGACGGTATAACAGGCAGTCCCGTATGGCGAAATGCTATGTTTCGCGGCAAAGAGCACGCCGATAACCAGAAGTTGATGCGTCAGAAAGCATATTCCAGAGCGAGACAATCTAAGGGTCCTTCCGCTGTTTGAATGACATGTCTGTGACGCTGACGAATGAGAGGGCAAGGTCAAGGGCTGATATTTCCGTATCATCAGATTTCACGGATGATCGTGAAAGCGCATCTGCGTCAGAGTGCTTTCGCCCCGATCGGTAGACGATGCGTATGTCGAATTCCTGTAGGCGTAGCGCCCAAGGTCCGAGGTGACCAGAAGGATCTTTCAGTGAAGCCAACCAGCAGAGTGCGTGATGGTCAGTTACCACATCAAAGTTTGGCCGTACAATTAGGGGCGACACTTGTTTAACGCCCACACAATTGCCAGGCACTCTTTTCCCTTAACAGAATAGTTGGCCTCTGCCTTAGTGAGGGCGCGGCTGGCATAGGCGACCACATACTCCGTAAAACCTGGTTTGCGTTGCGCGAGTACTGCACCAAGGCCGACGCCGCTTGCATCCGTGTGTACTTCGGTCGGCGCAGTAGGGTAGTAATGACGCAAAACGGGTGGTGAGGTAAGGAGTCGGCGCAGTGTTGCAAAGGATTCGTCTCAGGCTGCTGTCAAATTCGAAAGATCTGCAGGGCCAGCACGGAGTATGGTGAGCGGAGCGATGATGAAAGCAAAGTTCCGGACAAACCGACGAAAATTCGAGCACAGGCCCACAAATCTCCGTAGTTCTTTAACTGTAGTCAGCTTAGGAAATTCGGCAACAGCACGAAGCTTGTCAAGGTCGGGAAGGATGCCGACTTTCGAGACGACATGACCAAGTATGGTGAGTTGTTTAGCCCCGAAGTGGCATTTCTTCAGGTTAAGCTGAAGCCTGGCGTTTGTAAGGCACTGTAGAATCTTACGCAGACGAGTGAGATGCGAAGTGAAATCGAGTGAAAAGACCACAACGTCATCAAGATAGCACAACAATACGTTTCATTTGAGACCACATAAAACGCTGTCCATCATTCGCTCGAATATGGCGGGCGCATTGCATATTCCAATCGAAATTACGGTAAATTCATACAGACCATCCAGTGTGATGAACGCCGTTATTTGGACGATCAGACTCTGCCATTGGAACCTGCCAATAACCTGAGTGAACTTCAAGCGAGCGAAAAAGAATTCTGCACCTTGGAGGCAATCGAGAGCGTCATCTATGCGGGGAAGAGGGTGAACATCTTTCCTCGTAATGTTCTTTAGGCGCCTGTAGTCTAGGCAGAACCAGATTGAACCATCCTTTTTTTTTGACGAGTACAACTGGTGAAGACCAAGGACTACAAAAGGCTTGATGACTCCAAGCTGTAGCATGTCGTATACTTGTTCTGCAATTACGCGACGCTCCGCCGGGGACGCACGATAGGGGCGCTGGTGCAAAGGGGTACTCTTCCCTGTGTCAATTATGTGCACAACGGCGTTCGTTCTTCCTAGCACCGCTTGGGGAAAGTCAAACGAACGCCTGAATTTGCACAACAGGATAGCAAGCTGCTCTCTTTTAGCCGGGGCGAGATGGCTGTCAATAGAACGGTGAAATGCATATCGGACGACACGCTGTTCGAGGCAAAGTGAGGAACTAACGCGTTCAGCTCCATATTCGGCTTGGTGTCGAAGAAATCGGCAGGCACGATAGCACCTTCATTGATAAGCTGAATGTGGCCGAGCGCCTCGTTGCGGCCCAAACTGAGGGGGCACGAGTTCGGATTGGAAATAAATATTCCAGTAGTGTCTTGACAAAGCTCAAGAACTGCAAATGGCAGCGATGTGTGGTGGCGGCTACCGAAGATGTCAGATGGCGTGAATAGGACGGTAGCATCAGAAAGTGAAGTGCAGCAAGCAGGGACAAACTGGGTGCTGAAAGGAGGAAGGTCTATATCCATCGCGACGACAAGGTTAGCCATACTAGATACGGCCGAATCAGCAGAAGGTGCATCACGTAATGGTAACAGCTCCACTCCGGCCTGAGCGCAGTCCATGACTGCGTGATCACGTGATAGGCAATCCTATTCTAGGATGAAATCGTGGGAACATGAAGCCAACACGTGAAATTTAATGATGTACAACACGTCTCGAATAACCACTTTTGCTGCACATGCCGCGACGGGCTCAATTTGTTGAGCGCTCGCAGTGCTAAGAGAAACCACAGGAGACAGCATCATCACTTTACGAAGAGAGCGGCAGAGTCTCGAACTAATCACAGATATTGCGGCACCTGTATCGATGAGTGCAAGTATTTGTACACCTTTGACGATTACATCGATAAGATTGGCGAAAAACAGGTGAGGACCTAAATGATTAGACGATGATGCAGCTCGTGCCTCCCGAGCTGCGGCAGTTAGATTTCCGTTTTAATGAATGTGGGTCGTCGACGCATAGGCGATAAAGAACGACGACTTGTTGAAGGGGAAGGCGAGCGGGAAGTGGAAGGTCGGGAAGCGGAGGTTGGATGCCGGAATCAGCTTGCGCATGGCATTCGTGAACTTAAGGTGGCACGTGAGGCGCATGGTATGGAGGCCGAAACGAGTAGTCAGGGTATCTTGGTGCATTAACTGCGAAGCGCCGACTACATATACGTGCAACGTGACCTGGAATTCCGCAAAGTAACATATGGGCTGGTTCTCAGCAGTGCGCCAAGGGTTTCCGGCGTGCTGCTGTGTAGCTGGAAACAGCGCGGTGGAAGACCGCACATATTGCGGCGTATACAATGGCAGACGAGGCGGTGGCATTGCCGCGACAGCCGCATAAGTCAGTGGCGCGGCAATAGGTTGGCAGTAGACAATGGGCGCGGCAATAGACACAAATGGTTGATTCACTCAAATACTCCAATCATATCAACTTTTCGTCCCCAGTTCAAACATTGTTGTTTGCTGATTTTCTGCCAGGCCTAATACTGTTTTGCCTGTTTTTCTGCGCAGTGAGCGACAAATTGCGCAGAAAAGAACATGCGAAAAAGTAGTTAGCCACCTATGTGCAACTGCTTTCGCAGTCTCGGCAACAACGAAAGACAAAAGTGAGGCCTCGATATCTTTTATTTCTCTACATATACATGAAGTTTCTCCTTTCTTTTAAGTGAATTCTTGGTGAAGTGTACAAGTCCAGTCTTGTTGTCAAACCTTGTTCGCTCCTTGCGGAGCTCCTCAAACAAAAGCGATAGATGACAGGCATTGCACACGCCAGCGCACGCAGCCTTCTGCCTGTTGTGTTCCCATGGCTGCTCGTACAATGATATAATAAAAATAGTCAGACACACGTGACAGAAGATGAAGATGCACGCATATGACAAGTACGTACACGTTAATATAGAAACAAGCGTTAATTTATGACACACAAATAACTTGACCTTCACATCTCGCACAGTCCTTCTGAAGCTGCACTGATGAAAGAGATGAATCACAGGCATCGCAGATGCCAGGGCACAGTCTTCAGCACGGAGTGTGCCCACGGCTGCACAAAAAGTATGTAAAATAGTGAGTCACACGTGACAGAAGATGAATACAAATGCATATGGGAATTACGTGCAAGGTGAAGTGAAAACATACGTGAGATATTACATGCTCATAATTTCACCGTGATGTCACACATCATCAAAGCCTCCTTTCGATCTTCGTAGCGCAACAGCTTAGGAGCGGCGGCCGCAGCCACAACAGCGCGAATCACCATGCCGCTAACAAGTCGCGAGTCCTAAGCGAGCCCCGCCGCGTTGTTCTAGTGGCTAAGGTACTCGGCTGCTGACCCGCAGGTCGCGGGATCAAATCCCGGCTGCGGCGGCTGCATTTCTGATGGAGGCGGAAATGTTGTAGACCCGTGTGCTCAGATTTGGGTGCACGTTAGAGCCCCAGGTGGACGAAATTTCCGGAGTCCTCCACTACGGCGTCTCTCATAATGATATGGTAGTTTTGGGACGTTAAACCCCACATATCAGTCAATCGAGTCCTAAGCGAGTGACGTCGTTCAGGTCGAGCAAGCGAACGCGAGACCAAACACGGCGCTGCACGCCGAGTGTCTGCCGCCAGCGAGCTTCGAACAGGAGAGCGAGCGTACGCTTGGCCACCGCCACGAACAGCACGGAGCTGGTTTGGAGCTAGTGCCGAAAAAATTGACGGTAATGCGACTCTTTTCCCCAAACTCGAGCGAGTGTAGCGCGCAAACGCGAGTCCGCCGCCGCGGCCAACGGACGGCGCCGAGCTGCTTGCGACTGACTGATGGGAGAGCCAACTGGAATGGCGACCAATTTTCAGTGAGTTCCGACGCTATAGCGAAAGCCCCGGCAGCCCGTGCTGGTGCACTTACAGCGCGTGATATACTACAATCAAGCTCTTTACGAGAACCAGCAACTTGTTTTCGACGACTTCCAACACACCGACGAGGTCTCAGCCCAATATCGTCAGCCCGCAGCTCATCGCGGTGATAAAGACAGGAGAGCACTCGATGAGCGGGCGTACGGGAGGCCGACGACAATGGCGGCCCATTGCCAGGCGGTCGCAAAGCACAGGCGAAATGCAGATGCTGCTGCTTACCTTCGCAATGCATTTAGTGCGTGCGATATACAACCTGACCAAATCCGTTGCCGGCAAGCGTGATCCGTATCACACGCCGCCCCAAGTAGAGTAGAATAAAGAAGGATAACCTACTTGCTTAAGAATCCAGTGCTGATTTCTGCCCTGAGTCAGTCTAAAGTATATATACGATAGGCCAGCTGTCTTCTCAGCCGTCATATTGGCCTTTTCAATTGTTGCTGTCGTGTGTTCGTCGTGACTATCTTGAAGCCAGAGATATACAGCGCGGTGTGGAGACGTGTCGAGACTTGCTCCAGACTTCATGGGTGGAGCGAAACGCAAAAACAGCAGCCCACTTTGATTCAAGCGTGCACCCAAGCACCGCGCCGTAATTTTTATGTCGTCGAATCCAGGCGGTGTTCGAGCACTCTGAACGTGACCCAACGCGAACCATCGCCAGCAAAATACGGGGAAAGACTGAGCCAGCAGAGGAGGAGAAGGACGGCTAGTCACCTTGGCAACGCTTTTCGCACTGCCTGCAATCCCCGGGTGATTCTTCCCTTTGGAGCGTGTTCGGAGACTAATTGTTTTTGCGCGGCACGCTTTCCTCTGTAGTTGCTCCTCAATAGTCTATCCGTTCATCGCGCGCGCCTATTGGACTTCGTTACTCCTTTTTTGGGGAACTTTGCCTTAGAGTGCATGCACTACTACGAAGAGAAGATGCACCTTGGTCGCCTCGCAGACTTGAAGGTCTTTCACATATTCACAGGATTGACCGACGGGGTACCTCAGGAAATGGAAAGGCGCCTCGCTGGATTGACGCTCACCTCCCCGGCCAAGTGGCTTGCTGCTGCGCTTCAAGGGGAAAACTCTGTTCACAAAAATGCTTCCCCACACTCGTCAAAGCGCAGCTCATGCATCGAGAACCTCGTTCTACGTGACGATGGCTCCCTGCAGGATCGATGCGCGCCCCTTATGGTGAGTGCCAACATTTTGCAACCGCTGGTTTGCCGAATCAGTTTAACTGGCACAATGAGTGCCCTCGTCGTGAAATGCTGTCTGCTCTAACTGACAACCAGGGAAACGAAGAGGGCGGCCCTAAAGCTTCATGAATACGTTTTGGTGCACTTGTGAACAGACACATGGTGAACGTTACGATGGATACAAGAGTGACTATTACCTTTGTCAATGAAGTTGGGGTCAAAAAACTCAAGCTGCAGTTGCTCAAGGATCCATGCATTATTGTCCGTTAAGTCACATCCGCCAGAAAAACTTTGGGCCGAGCGGACATACATGTGGAAATGGGGAAGATAAAGCGGGCAGTCCATGCACACGTTCTGCCGGCATGAAAACTGTCTTTTTGCTAGGCCTGGACAACGCCTCCTTTTTCAACCTGCCACTGGACTTTAACAGGGTGGCTGCTTCAAGACAACAAAGCTCTGCAGAATTCCTTTTAAACTCAAAAATGTGTCTTCAGTGCCTATACAACCTCACTCCAAGCCGTTGATGTCACGCACCTTCCCCCATCGCAACAAGGTGCTTTCAGAGAGGTGCCCCACAGTTACGAGGGCATTTTCTCAAAGTCTCAGATGGACTTCGGATGTATCGCGCATTAACCACACTGCCTTGTCCTCAGTAACAACGTCCCTATCCGCCGACCACCGTATCGATTCTACCGGGGCAGACAAAGGGGAAATAGTCAGGCAAGAGGACTTACTTCTCAAGCAAGCTGTAGTGCGTCCATCTTTTTCTCCATACGTGGCTCCCTTCCTTCTTACAGAGAACAAAAGTAAAGGACGCACACGGATTTGCATTGATTATCGAAAGCTTAAATCTGTCACTGTACCCGACTACCAACCTATTCCGCATATAGACGATGTTCTAGACTACCCAGGGAAATTGAAATAATTTTTGACATTGGATATCACATCAGGCTACTGGCACGTCAAAATTCACCCAGAGGACATCCTAAAAACAGATTTCGTCGCGTCGAATAGCCATTATGATTGGCTTGTTATGCCTTTCGGTTTGAGAAATGCTCCTGCTACGTTCGAAAGAGCTGTGAAATCAGTTATCAGAAAACATAACCTGTAGATTGTCGTTAATTATTTTGATGATAGCGTAGTTTTCTCCGACACACCTACTGAGCACCTACAGCCCCTCCAGGCTCTAATGCATGTCCTAAATATGGAGAATATAACACCTAAACTGAAGAAGTGCTCTTTGGCCTAAAAGTCTATTGAATATCTGGATCGCAGAGTGTCGCACGGTACAGTATCGCCTATACAAAGAAACATAGAAGCTGTATTGCGATTCCCAAGACCGAAATCTCCGAAAGGGCTTCAGCGTTTTTTAGGCACCACCAACACTTACCGCCAGTTTACACCGCACTTCAGGAACATAGTTTTCCCAATTACAAAGCTGTTGAAGAAGAACACACCAGGGGAATGGGATTTCTCATGTGAACAAGCTTGTCAGACCGTTAAATACTGTCTGACCAAAGAACCCATTTTGCGAATTTTTTTGCAAAAAACCATGCATTGTTTTTTGTGACGCATCTAACGTATGCATAGATGCATTCTGGAAGCAACGAGATTATGATGGTAAAAAACACCCCGTGCCTATCACTCGCGCAAGTTACTCACGTACGAATTAAGTTATGCCATTACAGAGCTCGAATGTCTGGCTATAATCGACACTGTTGACAACTGGCATTGCATTTACCACAAAAAACCATTCACTGTTGTCAGCCATTATGCTGCTTTACAATGACTCAAAAACAGAAAAAATCTCCATCGCCAGCTCTTTCACTGGTCTCTGAAGCTGTCGATGTATGACGTTAAAGGACCACTCACCAGGTTCGACAATTTTGAGCCGACTAGCGCAATGCGTAGACGAGGCGTTCTTGATCACGTCTGCCAAGATTTGCTACACTACGCGCCGCGGAAATGGGTCAAATTTCAAGATGAACGCTCCTATCCCTCCTTTCTGCTGGCGCACGCCAGAAAATCAGGGCATGGCGTGGGTGTATGAACGGCCCTACGTACACAGCAATGCAGTGGCATTGGTCCTCTAAGTAGACGACTTGGCTCTGACGTTATCAACAGCTTACGACGTGACATGGCAAAAATTATTTACCACGGCGTGTGTAGTTTGTGTAATTTTTGCTTGAATTGATCAATAAAACTCTAGATAATTAAAAAGACGCAATAAGGGAATGTGAGGCGTCCTTTTTTCGTTTTTCTCCCGCGAATTGCGACGAGATGCGGGGCTACTGTGCCGGCGTTTCACATGCGTTTGTTTCCCCGCGGTCAGCGCATGGAGCAGACAACCGCCGTGGAACGCACCTACGCATTTGCGCACTTATTGTGCTCATCTATTCTACCGCGTCTAAGCCAGCGTTTCCAAACCATTCGACAGAAACAGGCAGAACACCACAAAATAACGCTGGTCAACAAAGCAGCGCCGCTCGCGTGCTTGGGGGTTGGACTTGTTTGGGCATGTCAAGCGCACGTCAACTCTTGGTCGGATGCCGGAGAGGGTGGAGAGAGATTTGGCTTGTGAAGGCTACGCGGAGGAGCGGCAAGGGTTTCCAGTTCGCCTCCTCTTAACCTCGTTTCGCGCCGCTCCAGAAAACCTGTTTTCTCTGCTCGTGATGAACCGATTCAAATAAATTTTGTAGCAAAATGTTCCTCATCGGGCACCCAACAACCTCCACTGTCTAGCTAAAATTTGGTATGGGGTCTCTTAAGTGGGCCTTTGACATTCGACATCAAAAAGGCAGCGAAAACATCGAGGTGGACACATTTTCGCGGAACCCTATGGTACAACTTCTTTCATTACCAGAACTTGAAACTTACCAGGATGACCACCCTCGCTGCAAGCACACAACGAAAAACGGGGTCAATACCGTGACACGTAAAGAAATTTGCGAAGTGCACGTTCCCCTCAAGCTTCGACTGGGCCTTCAGCAGAAAGCACACTTTCAGTTCGGACACGTCGGAGTAAACAACACGCTGGGCTTGTTGTCATAATGCTGTTGTTGACCGGACATCATCACAGTCGTTTGAGTCTACGTCCGCCACTTTGACATATGTGAGCGTTGCAAGAAGCCGAAAACCGAAAGATTCTGATCCCTCGAGTCACTACCATCTGCAGAGCAACCCTTTGATCTTTTAGCCATGAACAGCTTTTCAGGATACGGCTCAAGAAAGAAGTTTATTCACTTGGCAATCGACCACACTACATGGTATGTCGGGGCGTTTCCCCACAAGAATAAAAGATGTGACACATATATTTTGTGCATGACCACTAAATTTGCTGCTGGAAAGCCCATGAAGTTCCTATCTGATCGTGGAGCAGCTTTCACAGCTAGAAAATTCAAGCACTTTCTCAAGCACGTCCTCCAAGCACGTCCTCCAAATACCCTCAGCGTCCTCGAAATACCCTCAGCGTAATGGCATGAACTAACGTACAAATCAGACAATTGTAACCTGGCTAAAGTGTAATATGATTGAGCACCCACAGAGGTCTTGTGTCAAACGTCTTTCAGATGTTGATGAATACGACAGAACCCCACATGAAGTAACACGTTATCCACCATCGTACCTCATGTATGGATACCCTTCACATGGCACACTTTTTACCGCACCAATGGAGAGTGTGCAAGAAGGATCATCAAAACACGCTTGCCTACCATGAGAAGAAAAGCTGGTACACGTACGAGATAGCAAACAGTTCCTTTTTATATACTTATATATATATATATATATATATATATATATATATATATATATATATATTGTTAGGGATGTGATGCGTTTATTTACAATGAAAAATGTCAGCGCTCTACTATCACCCTTCGCTAGAGCGCGTCCGATCTCTTCTTCTTCCTCGCTCTTTCAGTCCGCGTTACATTTCCCTCCGGGCCAGACGAAGCTCACCGAGCGAGTAGAAGCGATCGGTTGTTGTAGGGCTTCAATCGGGCAATGTTCACAATTTGCGTCTTGCGCGAACGCCGGTTCTGAGCTGTCACTTTCGCAACAGCGTAATTGATGTCACTTGAGCACTGAGTAATGACGAATGGTCCTGAGTACTTAGAAAGAAACTTCTGGCAAAGTCCCTTCTTTCGAACAGGCGTCCACAGCCAGACCAAATCACCTGTAGCGAAAGTCACGGGCGGGTGTTTTGCGTCGTAACGGTCCTTCGCGCGAGCGTGGGCGGAAAGAGTTCGGAGCCGAGAGAGTCGACGAGCTTCTTCGGCGCGACATAAAGTCTGCGCGACACTGGCGTTTTCGTTCGTCGAAAATGGAAGTATCGTGTCAAGGAAACTTTGGGGATGACGAGCATAGAGACGAAAGAAAGGCGTATAACCTGTGACTTCGTGTTTCGCGGTAATAAAGGTGTATGTACCAACAGGTAATACGGCACCCCAGTTAATGTGATCCGCTGCGACGTACATTGAAAGCATGTTGATGATGGTACGATTGGTGCGCTCAGTGAGGCCGTTGGTCTGAGGGTGGTATGGCGTGGAATGGCGATACTGACACCCACAAAGCCGTAGCAACTCTTCGACAACATGAGCGGTAAACTGTCGGCCACGATCACTTATCACCACACGAGGGGCCCCGTGACGAAGTATGATCGAGGGTAGAAGAAACCATGACACATCAGATGATGTGGCTGAAGCAACCGCCATCGTTTCAGTATACCGCGTCAGGTAATCTACGCACACAATAATCCAGCGGCAGCCGGTGGTAGACTTGGGGAAAGAGCCCAGTAAATCTATGCCGACTTTTTCGAATGGTGATGTCGGTGGCTTAACCGGCTGCAGTGGGCCGGCCGATGGTGTGGTAGGTTGTTTGTGGCGCTGGCAGACATCACAACTTGCGACGTAGTGCTTGGTGGACTTCCAGATTCGAGGCCAGTAAAAACGTTGTCAGATACGGTGAAGCGTTCGGGCAAATCCAAGGTGCCCAGACGTGATGTCATCGTGCATGGCTTGGAATACCGCAAGACGCAGGCATTCTGGCACGACGAGGAGTAGTGTGGAACCATGTCTGGAGTAATTCTTGCGATATAGTAGGGCGTCATGATTCACGAATGGCGTGGCGCGTTTAGAGCTACGAGCCAAATCAATCATTGGTTTCAGCGAAGGGTCACGCTGTTGCTCGTGACGGAAGACATCCAAATTTGGGAAGTTGGATGAGATTGCGGCCAGGTAGTTGTCGAAATCATCATCATCACCATGCACAGTCGGAGATGGAAGACGAGATAAGCAGTCGGCATCTGCGTGACATCGACCGCTCTTGTAGGTGACAGAATAATTATATTCTTGAAGCCGTAAGGCCCAGCGAGCCAACCGACCTGCTGGGTCACGTAGTCCGACAAGCCAACAAAGCGAATGATGATCTGTGACGATCTTGAACTGCTGGCCGTACAAATAAGGTCTGAACGTTTGGACGGCGAAAACAACTGCAAGACATTCCAGTTCGGTGACCGTATAATTCCTCTCCGCCTTAGTCAAAGTACGACTTGCATACGCCACGACGTGCTGCCGGCTGTCGTGATATTGAACTAGCACGGCACCAACACCGATACCACTAGCATCTGTATGCAGCTCCGTAAGTGCCTCCGGGTCGAAATGGCGCAAGAGGTGCCCGGAAGTAAGCAAATACTTCAGCTGCTCGAAAACAGCCTTACACTCAATGGTCCATCGGAATGGGGTGTTTTGCGGAGCAACTCTGTCAGGGGATGAGCAAGCTGGGCGAAGTCTTTGATAAACCGACGAAAATAAGAACACAGGCCCAAGAAGCTACGGAGATCCTTCAAAGACGTCGGTTGCTTGAAGTCTCGGACAGCACTCATTTTGTGCGTGTCTGGTCGTATACCGTCCCTGTCGACTAGATATCCAAGCACAAGGGCTTGACGCTCACCAAAATGACACTTCTTTGCGTTTAAAACCAGACCAGCTTGTTTGACGCAATCTAGAACAACGCTAAGTCGATGGTTGTGCTCGTGGAATGTCTTCCCAAAAAATAATTACATCATCGAGATAACACATACATATCTCCCATTTGAGACCGCGAATGAATCGCTCGAAGGTAGCTGGGGCATTGCATAAGCCAAACGGCATAACGTTGAATTCAAATAATCCATCAGGCGTGACAACAGCAGTCTTCTCTTTGTCAGACGGATGCATTGGGATTTGCCAGTATCCAGACCTTAGGTCGACGGACGAAAAGTATGCGGCCGAGTGCAGACAATCAACAGCATCGTCGATGCGTGGTAGCGGATACACGTCTTTCTTTGTGACGACGTTGAGACAGCGGTAGTCTACACAAAATCGCCAACAGTTGTCTTTATTTTTACCAATATAACGGGAGCTGCCCAGGGACTGCTTGACTCTTGAATAACGCCTTTCTGCAGCATGTCGTTGACCTGATCGGCGATCACTTGCCTCTCTGACGGGGATACGTGATAGGGTTTCTGGCGTATCGGTGTAGCATCTCCCGTGTTGATGTGGTGGTGCATACGGGATTCGGGCAACATGAAACAACGCTTGTTTTGATCGAAATCAAAGACTCCCGCGTAGCGTGTAAGTACCTCCTCAAGGACATTCTGCTCGGAAGAAGGCAACGACTTATTGATCATACGTTTAATCTCGGCTGAGTAGTTGGGCGCAGTCTGACTGATGGCTGGAGACTCTGAGACCATTATGACGTCAATTGTGGCCTGCTACTCGAACGTTCCCAGTTTGAATCCGGCTGGTAGAAAAACAGGCTCTGAGGCTGCGTTGAGCGCCCACAAGCAAGCATGTCCGTCGATGGCTGTAAGAACAGACCGTGGGACCAGCACATTCTTCTTGATGGCGTTTGCATGATCAGGCTCCACAAGTCCAGTGCAGGGTCCTGAGCGGACATGAGAGAGCACACGGGTACAAACACTGCTGTCCGACCAGGGATCGTCACATCTTCAGACAACGAAAGAGCATCGATGGGCACAGTCGGAAAATCGTCAACTATTGCAGCGGGCAACGTACTTTGTAGAAGAATCTCTCCAGTTCCACAGTCAAGCGTAGCGCCGCATTCATGAAGGAGGTCTATCCCTAAAATGATGTCATGAGTTGCGCGAGCCAGTACAGTGAATTCAACTCAGAAATTTTTTCCACCAATCGTGAGTACAGCTGAACAAATACCAACAGGGCATAACGTTTCGCCCCCGACTCCACGAAAAGTTTCTTTACGATTCCACGCGAACATAACTTTGTGACCCAAGAAACGATGTTTAAAACGAAGGCTCATAACCGAAACAGCAGCACCAGTGTCTACAAGAGCAAGAGTATCTACACCGTCTATACACACACGCACTTTGTTCATCAACATTACAGCAGAAGGAGGAATTGGCGAAACTGACCGTCCCGCGACCGCACCTCCATCGGTCGCACCAGTTAGTTTACCAGCTGATGCGGGGAAGGTGACCGACGACGCGGAGACGGCGACCGGCGGGACCGTGTCGGAGGCGGCGTCAGGCATCTTTCGGAGGCGGGAGACTC